>CAHIKZ030001447.1:145000-190000 GCA_903632075.3 Acanthosepion pharaonis
GTTAGGTTATGTGCTGCTTTCCTCTGTTCTTCCTGTTTTTAATATCTCCTGTCAGTGTAAAATTTTCTAAGCCCTCTTTCTTCATTATCTGCCCTAGAAATTTCAACTCTCTCTTCCTGATGTTCCTGATAAGCGTCCTTTTGGTTTCTATTTTCTCTAAAACTTCATAATTACTCATATGGTATTCTCAGCATCCTTCTGTAGAATGACATTTTTGTTGCTTTAAGTCTTTTCTTTATCTGTGAGGAAATTGTTCAGCATTGACTGACATATAGGAGGACCGATATTGCATTACAGTTAAGTAATCTTTTCTTTATTTCTAATGAGATTTTCTTGTTTCTTAATACTTTGCTTAGATTTAGAAAGGCATATTCATGCATTTTTTTTTTCAGTGGAGAAGAGCCCATGTATGAAATGTATGCACTGCATACTTTATATTTTTGGCAGGATAAATAATTTCTGTGTAATAAAAAATTAATTATTGATCATTTTTACTATCCTTTTGCACTTATGATAATTGCTTAAATCTTCCATTCCTTCATTTTTTTAATCATTTCATCCTATGTGAGGTGAAAATGGCACTAAGATGCAAGGGGTTACTGAGAATGAAAGAAAATGAGAAAACATTAGTGAGCAGAAAAGACAATAAAAGAATAGGATTCAGAAAGACAGAAGATTGTGATTGATACTACTTTTAAATTTTTTATGATCATAGTTGATAGGAAAGCAAGAAACCAGAAGAGATTTCCACAGATGAGAAGTGCGAGAGAAGAAACTATAAGAATAGAACTTACAGTGACCTCTAGCTATCTTAACAGTTAAATGATGAGATCTAGTTGCCAATCAAGTAGTACATTTTAATTCATGTGGTTGAGCTAACAATTACTGTAAAAATATTTATAGAAAAGGTACTGCAAATCTATGTTACGGCAGTGGGAAAGTGACTAAAGCCTAAATGCCAGGTCAGAACTAATAACATTGCAGATAAAATATAAAATATATATAAATATAAAATATATATATATTGGATAAAAAAATGTAGGAGTGCTGATAGGATATGACAAGTGCTTAATCAATGGTAATATGAAAAAAAATTTGAAAAACTGATTATTTCTTGGAGAGGTGTGTTTTTGAAGGCACATGAAAGCAACATTATGGTGGTGGGAAAGTGACTAAAGCCTAAATACCATTGATGGTAGAAGTGGTACAACAGAAAGATACTGAATACACTAACATTGCAGATTCTTCTTTGGATCAAGAATCTTGAGATATATTTGTAGGAATCACCAGACCTGATGTGGCAGCAATATTCAATGCATGGATGAATGGTAGATTTATAAATGCACAAGATGAATTCTGGCAAGAAAAATTGTCTGGTATGACACAGTGAACACACTTTCCCAGTAGCAGACCTAGAAATTGATTTCATCATTCCACTTCATGTCAGTGAAAGATTTGAGATCAAGAAGGCACAATGAGTTGCTCTCCTGGAGGTTGGCATAAACTATATTGATAGAAGGCAAAAATAGTTCTCTTATGTTATAATCTACTTCAAATTTGATCTCTTTCTGATTCACTCTACATCAAAACCTATTGGCTGGATGTAAATGCTAAGAAAGCAGAAATAAAAATAAAAAAATGTCGTTCTCTGCATCTGAGTAGCTATACAAAAATAGAAAAGGGAGCGAGACAAGTATGCGTCTTCTCCCCAAATTTATTCAACCTCTACAGCAACACTATCCTAAGAGAACTGGAAATTCTATCAGGATTTATTATTGATGGGTATAATTTTAGTAGTATAAGATAATGCAGATCACACTGTTTTGCTTACTGAGTCAAAAAGAAAATTAACAACCTCCTAGGCAGGATAGTATTAGAAGAAAGTGAGAAAAAAGGACTAACCATCAATTGCAAGAAGACAGAAAATATAACCATCTGCAAGAGAAAAAGCTCAATATACGAGTTACAAAATGGAGATCTAAACATCAAGCAGGTGAAGAAGTTTAAATATCTGGGAATTATTTTAACAGAGGATGGAAAATGTGACTATGAGATCCAAGATTCAACAGTAATTGGACTAATGAAAGGAGTAATTCTAAAAGCTAAGCAAGGTACTGAGAAATAGAAAAAAATTCTTAGAAACAAAGAAAAGAGTGCTGAATTGTTATGCAATATCCATCCTCTTTTATGGTAGTGAATGCTAGACAATCTCCTCACAGATGGGGAGAAAACTGGAGTTTGGCTGAAATGTTGCTCTAGAGAAAGATACTGAAAATTCCATGGACAGAGCAAGTAAGCAAAAAGGTAGTCTTAAAGAAAATAGCAGCAGAAAGAACATTTATACTTAGAATGAGGAAATGTTCCTTGGACATATAATGAGGAAAGATGGCTTGGAAAACTTAACTCTCACAGGACATATTGAGGGTAAGAGAAGTAAAGGAAGGCAGCTTGTATGAATGGATGGCAGAATGGGGAGTGGGAGCCTTAGTGTTATACCGGAACATACCTATTCTATTGTTAATAGACTCTCCTACAGATAATAAAAAGTAGTGTCAGTCGCCAGGGGGCTCAGTGGAGTTGGTGAGTCAGTCGATGTTGGACCTTAAAATATCAACCACCACAACTAGATTGCTGCGTCATTAACTATTATAACAAGTTCCTAATGTTTTGTATGCCGAACCTAATTTAGGACCGACTTAGTGATATACAAGCCTCCACTGTGAAAACTACAACACTTAGCAAAACCGCTAAGAGCCATAAGGGATAGGAAGTTGTGGAGGGCCATGATCGCTTATGTCCTGGAGGGATAAGACACATAGAAGATAGATATGAGCTATGTAAAATCTATGTAAGTTTAAATAAGGTGGAAGTCATTTTAAAAGTAACTTTTCTTACATGATTTTACCTTTGGCTGAGTGACAGTACTATATAATTTTTTTATACCAATGTTCACCCAATACAAAGCTCAAGAACCACTCAAGGTAGAGGGTTACAGCGTGGTGTTGTATGAGTGTAAGAAAAGGCAAGAAGTTCAGTTCATTGAGTTATGTAGGAAAGTTAAATCTGGACATGAAGAGGTCAAGATTGTAGTGATTGAGAAAACACCCGGACAAGAGTTAATTCCACAAAGCAGCAGCTTTTGGGAAGAAGATCTCCAAATGGAACTTACTTATTTCTAATGGAATATGAAAGGAATGGGGATGATTCACACTTGTGTACATGGTATGGCAGGTCCCAGTTGTAAAGGTCAGGGGTGGTGGGATGAAGGAATGTAGCTTGTCAGAACATTTACCATTGAAATAGTGACAGAGGAGCGAGAGTCCTGCAAAATTTCATCTGTGGGAAACGATTTGTAGGGTGGAAAATATTTCAGCACCCACAAGCCTTTGGAAACATTTTTACACTCTATTAAAACGGGCAAGTGAGGACGAGACAGCTCCAGCCAAGATATGATAGCAATGCTCCATTTTTGGTCTGATCTGGCTCTCAAAAAGATAATTATGTGACATTTTAAGTATTCCTAATTTGACAAAATCTTTTTTTTTTAATCATTTCACCCAAAGCAAGGCAATAAAACCACTAAGACACAAGAAGTTACTGAGTGTTATAAAGCAGTATTAATGAGAGAGATTAATAAAAGAACAAGAATATAGAAGACTGAAGATAACAATTAACATTGCATTTAAATTTTTGAAGATCAAATTTGACTGGGAAGCAAGAAGCTAGAAGAGACCTCCATAAGCATAAGTGTGAGAGAAGAAACTGTTAGCATTTGAACTTATGATTACATCTAGTCATTTCAACTATAAAATGATGAGACCTTGCTACCAATCTAGTACTGCACTTATTCATAAAGTCTAGGTACCATAGAGGAAAGTGATATTTATTCTGTTTAATACAGAAATGTGGCACATGGCCGAAAAGGGGATTGGGGAAAGGACGGTCTTCTTCTGTCTTAACAATAACTTAGCTAGCTGCAAACACTGACTCAATTGTATGAACAATATTCCTTACACCAAAACAACACATTCATATATACCTTTCTTACTACAACCACCATAATACCTCTTTGTCTCTATGAAAATACTAACTAGTTTAAAATTACAATTCATTGTCTATGGGGGGAGGGGAATGCCATAGAGGAAAGTTCATCAGAATAATTACCATGATAATATTTATAGAAAAAGCACAGGAAAGACGTGTTATGGTGGTGAGAAAGTGACTTTTTATTAACTGTTTTTACTTACTCTACATATTCCTTTTGCATGGTTGGTAAATCCTGCACAGATCTTCTCTTGACTCACAACGCCAAAGTAGTGAGAGCATTCACTGTTGGACATAATTGGTAGACTCAATTCCTGAGCATATTTGGTTACACTGCCACCTGGAAGAAAAAAATGAATAAATGGTATAGGAAAAAAAAAAAAAACAACATAGGAAAAGTTAATTACAATAGGTCATCTCACAATCTAATGAATTAAAAAAAGAAACCTGTCACTAGCCAGCTATTCAAATAAACAAATGCAGATTAAAAACTAAAAGTTTAAAAGTAGACTTTGAAGTTGTCAATACTTGATTAACAAAAATAGAAACATTTAAATATTAAGAAATTTTAATATTTAATTAATTAATTTAAATAATCTGTGGGAACAGAATCTATGAAGATCAAGGAGCAATAAGTGGTTAGCTCTTTTTTGTTCTTTCTTTTTTTTTTTGCTATATTTTTGTATTCATCACTTTACAATGAGTAATAATTTTTTTTGCTTATAAATAAATGTCCATTTTTAAAACCATAATAAAAATTTATACCACTAAATGCAATCTGTGATTTTTAGTGCTCTTTCTTTAGTAGAATTTTTAATTCCCCCTTTTTTTGTCATTGTGCACATATTTATGCTTTGTCCTCAATTGAACTCTGAAGAGCAAGAAGCAATAACTGGGTAGCCTTTTTTTTTCTTGTTTGTTTTTTGTCATATTTTCAATTTACCACTTTACAATGAGTAATAATACTTTTTGCTTATCCATGCTCTTCCTCTTGCTTTGTTTTAATATATTTGTATATATTAATATGTACTTTTAAAAATGTCTATTTTTATCTGAATTAATTAAATGAAGCATTGGTTTTAATATTTCACTGGTTTTTCTTTTATTCTTTCTTTATTGCCTTTTATCACAAAATAGGTTCAGGTCATTTTTATATTCTATGACTGTTAAGTAAGCAACATGGATCAGAAATAAAGAAACTTTTGCTAGAAGTCTATTCTTTATTTGCAATACATTCTGCTTATTTAACAATCATAGAATGTAAAAAGGGACTTTAGCATTGTGATAAAAGTCAACAAAAAAAAGATGAATACTCAACCAATAAGAAGAAAATCCCTTCATTTATTTATATTATATACATGCAGACTATTGTCCTTGTTTTGTTGTTATTATCACAACATTTTGGTTGTTGTGACCTTAATCAGGTGTTTGTTGATCTGGGTAACCTTTAGGAAATTATGAATTGAACCTATTATTTAATCTACAAGGGCAGATTGTTTTCATTCTTTTGACCATGTCTAGTTCTTATTTAGAGCTGCTCAGTTCTTGCTTGCTCTGTTTACAGTGAGTCTAAGTTAGCACTACCTGACCCAGGGATTGAACTCAAAATTACTATGTTATCAAATTCATTAGTGAACAATTTAATTTCCTAGAGTGATCAGTCAAATTGCTTTCATCTAATTTAATGGCCATTTTCAAGGATTTTGGTTGTCCTATTGTAAATGTTATGTAAGTGCTATTGTAAAATAATTATGTAGGACATACCACCACTTGCTTATCAAGATGGCTGACTCTACATTTCTCAAAATATGGCTCCATATGTGCACTTTTAAACTAGCATGAAAATATACCAAATTCAATATGTAACATAATTGTTCAAAACACAAATGCATCACCAACTGCAAAATGTGTTAAAAAATAATTGAAGTTGTTATGAAAAAAATAACAAACCTAAATAACATCAACTATGAACATAGCCACAATGTACTATAGACATATTTGGAAATTAAAAATATATCTTCATTCCAGCTACTTTAAACTTTTTTTATAAGAGCACTAACAACATTTAAAATAGCACAAAAATAGCTAAGAGATGAATTGAGAGCACTCAGAACAAACAATAATTTGTGCAATTTCTAGATTCACTATGTTCCAAAAATAAATATCTTGTTTGCATACAAGAAAAATATAATAAAAAAACTTAACAGAAATGCCTTGTCAGTCATTTTAAATGAGATATATATATATTGTTCTATTATGTTTGATCATGAGGAAGCTTTGTATAGTGGCTTTAGTTTCGGGAGAAAATAAAGACAAAAACTGTCCAACATGTGGATATTTTTTATAATGCTGTTCCTCGATTTAAGATTTCGACTCACTTAAGCCATCATCAGAGTGGTTATATGGACATTATAACAGAGAGGTTCACCACCAATGACATCCTGTTATGTTTACATAAAAGTTTGCTATATGACGATATGTTTTGGAACTTTAGATTTGTTCCATTATCAAGCAATGTTTACTTTTGATGAAAAGGATTTACTTTTGAAAAAAGAATGGTACTTATTGAAGAGTTAAAAAGGAGTGGGGTGGAAACAAGATTTCAAAATTTTATGGGTATATCCTGTTTGATCAATTAAAAGACAGATCAAAGCTAAAGCAGAAAAGTGAAAAATATAGGTTGGCGGTAAGGGGGTGTGTGCGTTATTCATACCTGTCTAGATGAACTATCATTTTTAGATATGTTACCATTACTTCCAGTTAAGAATATAATTTTAAGATACAATGAAATAATCAGATATATATATATATATATATATATATATATATATATAAACAGATTAATTTTAGAATTAAAAATTCTCATTTTTTTAATATTTTCCATTTTACTGTGGGGGTTTTATTGATTTGTTTTAAATACCAAAAATATTTAGAGTGGGTTGTTTAGTTACAGTATCCATTATTATTAAAAGAATAAATATGTTGATTTAAAAGGGTTTTTGTGCTTCCAATATAAAATTTCTTAACATCTGGGTTTTCGGTAGATGAAAACCCAGATGTTAAAAAATTTTAAAATTTCAGGGAATTAGAATTATTTTTTTATATGTTGACATTTGAAGAGTTAGAGGCGATGGGAGTTGGGGAGTGTTCAAATGTCAGCATAAGAACAAATTCAAATTTCATAATATAGTTTTGCCTTAATTAGCCACCCAAAATCACTCCCTGACTCCCATATAAAAATAAAAAACAAAAACTAATTCTAATTTTGATAGTGGAATTTTGGCTTATTTAGCTACCCTAAGTTACTTCTCTCCCCCTCTAAAATCTTTTATACTATATTAATTATAATTTATAAACTTTCCTCTACTTAGAATATCTCCCTAACTCTCCTTCTGTTAATCCCTTATGGCTCTTTATCTATATATTTTTAAAATTTATTTTTGGGTTCATTTTTATTTTCTCCTTCAATTTCTTCTTTAATTTTAAATTTAAGTTAAAGTTTGTGTTCTCTTCTAATACCCCCATTTGTCATCATAAGGTTAATATTCTGTTTTTTTTTTAATAAAACTTCTCCCCTTTAAGATAGATACCTACCATCCTCCTTAGCCCACGTCTCATGCCTAGCATCCCACTGAAACGGTGAAAAGGGTAAACTCTGTATTAGGTGTTTTCGGCAAGATATGGTTTAGGTTGACCCTTTAGTTTCCAATATCAATTCCTCACGGTTAACTGCTACTTCTAACTTTACAGACATGAACTTCATGCCACACTGGGGTTGAAAAGACAGACGACCACTTTTGTCATCTGCCGAAATATCCTATTTCCAATATGAGGTAAAAGAATTTGTTTGATTATTAATTATATTGCTCTGTATAAATAAAATACATCGAGCATTTTTTGTGGATCAGTTTTAATATTTTTATATTACTAGGATCCACTTGGATTAAATATCAACAGATTTTTTACTATTATACTATATATATATATATATATATATATATATATATATATATATATAATTATTTATTTAAAAATATGATTCCAACATGCTACATAAGAGGTCTCATGTTTCAAAAAAAATAACAAAATACTAAAGAACTTTGGATTATTTACCTAACCAGTTCTTTCCTATTTTCTATATATTTTCACACACACACACACACACACACACACACACACACACACACACACACACACACACATATATATATAATCTTCTTACTCTGGAACCTTCCTAAACCTTCCTAAACAAGAGAATGAGGGCTTGTATGCAAGTGTAGGCATATGAACAAGTTTTTGTTTAGACATTTAGCCCCTGACCAAGATGAAAAAAAAATATATATGTGGAGATCTTATTTTATTCAATGAATATAAAATATGTGTGTGCAATAGAACTGACCATTTTTTAAGCACTCAGGATTGATTTATTGCTGAGAAAAATTTAGTTGCACATTTAGTATGATTCTCAAAAATATAATATTTACATTATATTTGACTGCCTGAAAAACATTGAGCATTGTATTAAAAAAGTTACTGTTAACCTGCATTTGACTGAATTATATTTCTGTTGAATGATTAATAGTCTATATTGTGTGTGTGTGTGTGTATATATATATATATATATATATATATATATATATATATATATGTATATACACACACACACCTTTGCACAGGCATATAATTTTTCTTGACAGACTATCTTACACATTTTTAAGTCTACCATTCATCTATACATTGAATATTGTTGCTACATCTGGTCTGGTGCTTCTACTATGTATTTAGTGATTCTTGATAAAATGCAAATAAGAATCTGCAATGTTATCAGTCCTGACTTGGCATTTCAGCTTCAGTCAATTGTTCTGATGAGCATTCCTTTTTTGATTTGCATTGGAGTTAGTTTTTTAAAAGTAGTAATTTTTATTCCCCCCCTACACCAACAGATTGTACATATAGGGACTAGTTAGGACTTTATAGAGAAACTTTTGTATCAAGGTGGCTATAGTAAGAATGGTAAGTAAGAATGTGTTGTTTTGGTGTAAGGAAAATTATAGTACATTCGGGTCTGTGATTGTGGCTAGCTGTATCTTACAGAATTAAATATGGCTTTCCATTTTGGTATCTTGACAAATTGTACTAGATTGGTAGTTAGGTCTCCTCATTTTACAGTTGAAATAACTAAATGTAATCATAAGTTCTATTCTAATAGTTTCTTCTCTCACACTTCTCACTTGTCAAACTCTCTTCTGGATTCTTGCTTCCCAGTCAACTTTGATCTTCAAAAATTTAAATGCAATATCAATCATTATCTTCTATATTCTTAATTCCTGTTCTTCTATTGTTCTCTCTCCTTAATGCTTTTCTTTTTCTCTTATTCTTTCACAGTAAACCATTGTGTCTTAGTGGCTTTATTGCCTTGCATTGGGAGAAATGATAAAAAATAAATAAAAAGAAACATCTGGTCTATTTTATGAATTTTGGACAAATTCAAATATAATGTTTGATTATGTATCACTATTTGTGTTTCAAGAGTCATTTACAATTTACAGATTTTATCCATGTTATGATCCTGCATTAAGAAAGGTTGAAAATTATATCTAAAATATGAGGTCAACAAAAAAAAATTTGCAAGATATTTTTTGTTACTTACCACCTTGAGTGCAACCCCAACCCTTCATCATACACATGGTCCCTGCCTCAGGAAAAAGGATATCCTCCTTTTCGGCTAAAGGCACTGGTTGAATGGTTGATATAATTTCAGTAGGAACTGGGTGTGCCAGTTTTAACAGTGCAATATCATCGTGAAAATCTGTTAAAGTTATAAGAAAAATTATGGTAATAATTTATTGGACATTTTAATACTTTCGGTCAGCAAATATGAAAGAATAATTTTTAATAAACTGTTAAAATTTTCTTTTTCAGTTTTCTCCTGAGTGTGATGGATTTTATTAGATACTAGCAGTAGAGCCCAGCGTTGCTCGGGGATGTAACAGTAAGAGATAGATCAAGTATCGACCATCATAAAGACTGAAAAATAAAATTATCAAAGATTATTGTTTAAGGTTGACGGACACGCATGTCTTAATTAGTTTTTTTTTTTTTACAAATTGGTCAAACCCAAATTCAAACAAAACATTGTTTACAATCGTTATGAGTCTATCGATTGGTGAATAGAATTTTATTATAAACAATTGTCTTGTAAATGGAATTTTAAAGCATTCTGAATGTAAAAAAAAAAAAAGTGTGCAAGACAATAAGAAATACTACCTGCCGAAAAAAAAAGTGGATGTTTGTTTTATCGGCTGAAAATGTAAGAAATCCGATCCCATATATAAAGGAAACACACACACAGACACATAAACAACCTGGGTTTTTTAACCTAAGTCACTCCACGGAATCGCTAAAACATAGAGCATAGTCTGATGAAAAAGACGCCAAAGTTTATGAAAACAAAATTTTATCGTCAAAATGCTTTTATGAAGAGGATAGACTAAATTTTTTTTAATTATTTTTTAAAAATTTTTCCATCTTTTTAGAATATTCTAAATTTTGATTTAAAAAACCTTGTTTCTCTTTGTCGCAACACACATTAATTTGGAAAATCTTGCAAAAATAAAAATAATTGTCAGATGTTAATGAAACTTTCAGAAACTATTCACAGATGATCGAAATTATTATAAATATGTTTTTTTTTTTTTATTAAAGTCATGGCAGAAAATTTTTTTTATATTTATTAACACCACCATAACTAATTTTATGAAAAACTCTAGAAATTGAGACCATCGGTTTTAGTGATTACAATAGTTAAAAGCACAAGGCTTTGAAGAATGCAAATCATGTTTTTTTTTTTTTTTTTTTTGGCCGATGTACCTGAAAATCAGCTGTGAATTGTAACATACAAAAACTCAATAAAACAAATATATTATTTAGTTTCAAATGCTTTTATTTGTTTTAATTTGTTTTTATGAATATGGACAATATTTTCTGAAAGCAAAAAAAAATTTTTTCAATGAAAATTGAATTTTAATACAATTATTTCTTATTTCTTTAATTTTAAAAAAGATTTTTTAAAAATGTTTAAATTGAATTTAAAAA
This sequence comes from Acanthosepion pharaonis, assembly GCA_903632075.3. Taxonomy (NCBI): domain Eukaryota; kingdom Metazoa; phylum Mollusca; class Cephalopoda; order Sepiida; family Sepiidae; genus Acanthosepion; species Acanthosepion pharaonis. Next base: position 156,140 of record CAHIKZ030001447.1, read on the forward strand.
ATATTTTAACATTAGTTAAAAGAAACATCAACCTTTCAAAATATCCGTGTGAGATTGTCATTGTCTAGCACTTTGAAAATTGTATAATTTGGACCAATCAGATTAGCCATGGTAATTAAGAAATGTAATTTTTGTGTTTATAGTTGGACAGTAATTATCAAGTACAGAAGACCAACCAGAATACAATTTAGTTGCATTATTTGAGTTCAGCATTGTTCTCGCTGTTAATCCCTTTACTTTTGCTAGAAACACGTATGGAGAAGTTAATTTGAGTTTTCAATTTCAACTGAGAAGGGTACCTACAAGTAACAGTATCATCTTATGAAATTTAACTACTGCTAAACTTTAATTTATATGATCTTATTTTTTATATTAATCTCAGTTATGACATTTTTCCATAAATGAAATATCAAAATTAATAATAAAATGAATGGAAATACAAATAACACAGTAAAATGTAATAAATGTACATAAAATTATAGTATTTATGTACACTTCTGATAAAATTTCATAAGAAAGGTACCTAAATTAATTAGATACCTTTTTTCTTATGAAATTTAATCTCACTATTAACAGTCTTATTTTTTTAATTTCTTTATATTTTCCATAAAGCATCGTAAAACGTAAAAATGAAAGCTAAGTACAAAACAAAAAAAAAAAAAAAAATTAGAGCGCTGAAAGTTTTCCTTAAAAGTAACAAGGTAAATAATTTGTTCACTTAAATAATTTCACTTCCTTCCATTCGTAGAAAGAATTCTCCTCCCGTAAGTTATCTAAACGTCATGAATGTGCCTTTCGTCAATCGTCGTTTAACGCGAAAGGTTATGACCTGCTTTGTTTTATTTTCAAATTACATTTTTTCAGTGCAGAAGCTAAGTTAAGCTTGGTTCAAAATATTTTAAATAAACAGTATAATTTCTGTTTTTATTAAAATCAGTTTTGAAAAAATGATAATTGATTTTTAAAAGAATATCAAAGTAAGATTTTAATCTTTTTTATCAAATCGAAAAAAATGATTGAAAATGATTATCTGTCCTTTTTTTTTTGACCAAAAAAACAATATTTTAACGTAAATTTCAGACGTGCTAGGAACGATTAAAAATGTAAAAAAATACCCCCAAAATACTTTGATCTTTCCTCTTTAATAATAATATGAACATTAGACGATAAAATTTTGTTTTCGTCAAGTTCGGCGTCTTTTTTCATCATGCTATGCTCTTTTGTTTACATTTTTCGTGGGTGAGTTGTCCCCTTTCATTCTCACGATGTGTCTTAATCGTGTTTTCAAATTGATTTTATTAAAAAAAACAACTGTGTTTTTCCCATTTTCGGCCCCATTAGAACCACCACAAGGTAATTTTATGTAGTCCTGTGAAGTTTTGTTGAAATCGGCTAAAAAATGTAGGAAATTCGATCCAACATATAAACGTTACAGACACACACACACACACACACACAATCTGCGTTTTATAATAAGTAAGATTTTGTACTTTAGAATTTTATTTTATTTTGGGACTGGTCTACAATAAATATTTTGCTTTTTGAAATATAGTGAATAACAATCATCTGAAAGTTGCTGGCAAATTTCACAATGAAGATGTTTCATTAATTAACTCTCACTGCTTAAATTAATAAATTCTTTTAAATAAATGAACCAAGTGAACAAAAGTTTACTTATGTATAAAAATAAACCTCACTTTATTTATGTATAAAAATAAACCTCACTTTATTTATGTATAAAAATAAACCTCACTTTATTTATGTATAAAAATAAACCTCACTTTATTTTAGTTGATATTTAGAGAGGTCAAAACAATGCACAAAATCTATATAAATATATATTTTATAAGTAAAAGCTAAAACAATTTATATTAATTACAGTTTTAGTTTCGTGTTTTATTGTTAAAAACAAACCAAAAAGCATAGCCAACTATTTACTATTGATAGATGTTTTATATTATCATCAAGATTTGTTGGATTGGTCAAATTTGACATGAAGATGGATTTTTTGAGCACTTAAGAGACTTTAAATGACTTGCAAAGCCAGCACAGTCACCATTGTACTATCTATCTATCTATCTATCTATCTATGTTTTTATTTTGATCTATCTATCTTGGTTTCTTGTCTGATTTGGTTTGTTTATCTATCTATCTATCTATCTATCTATCTATCTATCTGGTCTGATATATTTATCTTGGTTCTTGAGTCAACAAATATTAAATGTAAGGGTTTGCTTACATTTGCACATCTTAATTTTTAATTAATATTTTAATTACAGCTTCATAAACTTTTTGAAAATGATTGTAATTCATTTAATAAAGGTTTTCTTAGTGAATATATAGTTTAACTTTGATTTGTTGATTACCTGGAAAAAAAGAGACAATTTTTTTAATACTATCTTAAGCATTCATTTACTTTTGTGCAGCATTGTGTGTGTGTGTGTATATATATATATATATGTATGTATGTATGTAAAAATTCAGTTATAAATAAAATATGAATAAAGACAAAAGGATAACTATCTTTACCAATGAGTTTTGTCACCCAAGGGACTTTATCAAGATAAATATAAGGATTTTATTTTGCAACTTCTGTTTATAAATACATGTTGCAAAATAAAATTCTTGCATTTACCTTGATAAAGTCCCTTGGGTGATGAAAAACGTTGGCAAAGAAAAGTTTTTCTTTTATGATAACAAATATAGTTTTAAGTTACAGTATATTTATGGGTGAAAGTGATCAATATCAAGGAAAGACCATGTGTAAATATAATTGTGGGCACTGAGGTCAATACCAGGTGGACATATATATATATATATATATGTGAAGTTTTTGAAACTTTAATAGTTAATAAAATTAAAAATGAGATATTTGTGTATATAAAATAAATACTATTTTACATTTATTTTAATATTTCCCTATATACACATCTTGTTGATAGTACACAGTTATTTATTTTATTCACAAATATTTATTTTTAGCCAAGAGTAAATCATTATATATCCCTCTTATCCTCATAATTATTTCTTACCACCTTCTCTTCCATCCATATTACCTATCTCATTCATCATTACCATTTTGATTGTAATACTCTACCATGAGTGGGTGAAATTTAGTTAAAAACAAAGAAAGACATGTATTCCTTTCCAATCACTAAGTCAATTTATGTGTTGTTATTGTTATGGAGCTGTTGAGAACTAAAAAGGATGTACAGTAGAGGAAAATTGATTTCAAACCTTGTTAAAGAATCTTTTTTTTTTTCTCAAATGTCATTCTAATCCAACTTTAATGAATCTACAGGAGACAAGCTGCAAAGTCATGTGATTTCAAATATGTATATAAATTTTATTTTTTTAGATATTCAGGAAAAATTGAAGAATTGTGACTGTTGGTAAGTACCTATTTGATGAGTCTCTAAAAATGTCCATCTTACAAAATGGCACCTAAAGAAGATTCCATTAAAATGATGTGATAATTTTCTTTTGTTCATTGTTCTTTTTTTTTGACTAGCAAGGAAGTGTTTTTCCTGTCCCTGCTTTTCACACCACTTTTCAAGTACTTCTCCCTCTACACACACACACACACACACACACACACACACACACAGACCTGTGTGTGTGTGTGTGTGTATCTGTATAGTACAAAATCTGATATTAACTGAATTATGATTTGAAATTTTCACTGCATAATTATATAATTGATATTCATTGACAAAGAATAATAATATATTAGAAAATAAGTATTGATTGTGTAAAATAAATGCTTTCTTATCATTAAGGTGTCTACTTATTGATATAGCCATATATGTTGGAGTTTTATGGTCTTATATATATATATATATATATATATATATATATATGATTATAAGATATTTCTATAAGATAGAGACTGTCTGTTACATAATTTTATGTAATGGTCGGTCTCTACTCAGCAAATGAAGACTGCATTATGTAAGAACCTCCAAGTCATGCTATCAGTGAGGAATAATATGTATATTTATTAATATATATAGTGCTAATTTGGAAAACTGTTTTTGAAGCCAAAATTGCTGGTTTTTTAGTGGTTTGCTGATAAAGGTATTTAAGGAAAGCAGGCTTTGTGGTAGGGTGCTCAATATCAAAGATAGGGATAGAGCATTAACAGAATTAATAAAAAAGTTCTTCACTTAAGTCATGTTTACTTCAAAGTTTTGTGATCACACAGATACAACCACTCTTCAGAACAAAGTCAAACTGTTAATATTTCTCGATGTCTTTGTACTTTATTGGAGTATGAGTGCTTTAGTTTCCAAACTGTAAAAATATACACACACTAAATACAAAATAGCGAAAATGGAAAAAATAAATAAAAAAAACAGAAGGCATATAGGTGCATGAACGTACACCCACATAAACACACACATAAACACAAACACACAGCTAGATGCACATGCACAAGGACACAAACATATACAGGTGAGTGCATATATATATATATATATGTACATATAGATGGAAGTGTTCACACACGCAGACACACACATAAAAACACACCCACACAAAAATTCATACACACACAAAAATTTAATCATAACCTAAACTAAATGGTCAAAACAATAATAATAAACCCGAGATCAATAGAGACATATACATTTAGCACAAATACACACACAAACACAGACACACGATTAGAGAAATGCACATAAATACATAAACATACACATGCTGGTATGTGTGTATGTGAATGTTTATATGTATGCATACATACTTGTGTGTGCAGGCGTAGGTGCACACATAAACACACACCCACACAAACACAGATGCACACACAAAAATCCAACCATAATGCAATAGCAATAAACAAGAGGTCAACAAAGAAGGTGAGGAAAGAATGAAGGAATAAAAAATAAAAGAAAAAGAAAGGGAGAGGAAGTGAAAATCAACAACCATTCAACACCCATCAAGTGAAAAAGAAAATAACGCACTTATACCATAAGTATAAAGAAATCGAGAAATATTAGCAGTTTGACTGTTCTGAAGAGTGGTTGCATCTCTATAACCATGAAACTTTGAAGTAAACATGAATTAAGTGAAAAACTTTTTCATTAATTCCAATTAATATATATATATATATATATATATATATATATATATATATATATATACTTGGGTATATATATATATATATCTTGCATAAAACAGAGGGAATGGGGGATGGTTTGCTATTATGTAAGTGGCATGGTGTATTTTTGCCATGAAGGTTTAACTTGGCAGGACCAGAGAATGTAGTTTGTACAAACACTTTCTGCAGAAGTAGCAGTAGGGCAGTGAGATACTTGTCACATCCCACCTGTGGGAGAGAAGTTGAATGGTGTAGAATAATTCATCACTCACAAGGGCTCAGTGACGCTATTGGACTCTATCAAGGCTGAAAAGTGAAATCTGGGCAGCTCCTGCCCAAATTTGACAACAGTACTCCATTATCTGGTTCTTGTAAAAATAGAGGATAACAAGAGGAGTCAGGTACGTACTGAAATGGTACAGAGAGCTGACCATTTTACCTGCATTCTTAGCAATGGAATCATATGTATGAATTTCATTTGAGGTAAGGTGTGAGTTTGGGGCCCAACAGTCTTTCAAGGCACGCTGCTTCCCTGAGAGTCTCTCCGTTCATCCTGATTGGTGGTAGGTTGTGCTCAGATCAGCGATGATGTAATGTAACTAGTTTGGTCTTCGGGGCATTGAATGTAACCATCCAGTTACATACATACATGCACTGAGTGCTGGTGTTAATAAAATAGTGTTTGATGTAAAATAACAGAGCTCTAAATTATATATTAATAATTTATATAGACTTTTTCCCACACTGGTATATATATATATATATATATATATATATATATGATAAAAATATAGTTTTAAGGTATGCTATATTTATTGATAAAAGTGCTCAATATCAGAGATAGAGTGTATATAAATACAAAGGTGGACAATGGGGACAGCAGTGACAATCTGTTTCATCCTTGAATGTGTGTTGTGTTTTGGTTCAACTATTTATATATTCTGGTCTGTGGTGCATTATGGGTAGGCAGGTCTATTGTATAGAAAAGTGACTCCCCATTTTAAAATTCTTATAATTTATTTATTAACTATAATTTTTACAAGAAATGGATATGAGTGGAAAGCATTTAGCATGTGGTTTTGTTTAAAATTTGATATGGGCACCAGATTTTGGAACCAGCTTCTCAAGCCACCCAGGAATCGTGTCAACTGATTTAACGAGGAACTCTTTTGGTAAGAACAAATAACTTCTTGTATTCGCCCTTCAAGTTCTTCCAAAGTCTTAGTTTGGTATAGTAGATAGTAGACTTTTTCCTTTAACCAACCCCAAAGAAAAAAAGTCACAGGGTGTTAAGTCAGGACTTCTGGCTGGCCACTCATACATAAAATAAGGAATTACTTTTCAATCACCCTGTATATATATATATATATATATATATGTGTGTGTGTGTGTGTGTGTGTGTGTGTGTGTGTGTGTGTGTAAGATATCAGATAGAGTATATCATTAAAAGGACAATATGAATATAGACAAAAGGAAAACTTAACCATTGCATTTTCTCCTCTGTGGGGCTTTATCATTTGACTTGATAAAGTCCCACAGAGGATGAAATGTGTTCGTTAAGATAAGTTTTCCTTTTGTCTTATATTTATGTATATATATATATATATATATATATATATATATCATAATAAAGAAGATAAAAAGAACTTATTTTACTGCAATATCTTTTGATCAAAATAGTCCAGTGTTTCCGGCATTGAAGTATACTCTAGATCAGTGCTACTCAAAATGTGGTATGCATACCAGTGCCAGTACAGGTTGGTATGTGGAAAGTTTCCAGAAAACAAAGAAAAAGTAGTAACATTCCACACTATGGGAGATGGTTGGGATATCTGACTTGATTTTTTTTTTAACATTTTCATTTTAGTTTTATACTAATTATGGTTACATTTTTCAATGACTCACTCATGCTAAAAGTCATTGCTATACAACTAACAAATGCAATATAATGAACAGCAAAACACTGAACTAAAATACATAAGACAACACCATCATGATGATGTGGCATGTGACTGTGTGGGAACCATACCTAAGGAATATCAAAAGGTCATTTTCATAGACATATATTTCTACAAAATCAATATAATATGGTTGAAATGTTGTGAGTATGAGCTTTTTGGATGATATAATAAGGAATATAACAATGATAATTCTTAATGTAAAAAATTAAAACATAAAATCACTGAAGAAAGGCTGGAGTGAATAATGGCCAAAACTTTGTGAATATAACAATTAAGATGAGCATACTGGTTCAAATAATAAAGCATATAATAGTGATAATTCTTCATCGCAGAAATTCTGACATAAACTTTCAGATCTACGTTACCTGAAATAATCATGCACTTCTACAAGGAATGAATCACACATGTCTTATAGTTGTAAGTGATAAAGTTAATTTCATATGGATATGAAGAGAGTGAATTATGAAGTTTATTAGGGAATTTGAAAGTTGAGTCAAAGATCATATGCTTGCATATAGGAATAAAAAGTTATGTAAATGTAAAAAAAAATATTTGAATGTTTTTGCAGTTACTCAATAAAAGGAAATGTTGTATCCTTAAAGAGGTTACAAACAGACAAAGGTGATACTTGACTGAAGGGACAACAACACGTGCATAGATGAAAGAAGAGCAGTTTATTGTAAAAGAGAATACACTAATAAAAGACAGGGAATTGGGTGGCAGGCTAGTAATTCCCAAAGTAATGTTATTTACCTCACACCCTCCCACCCCACGAGGTAGGATGTGGCACAAGGCTGTTATTTAATGCGGGGAAAAAACTGAGCCTGTAGGCTCGGGCAAAAATTCCCCGTAGATCCCATAAAAAACAGTGTCGGGTAGCTGTCTACCACTCCAGATGAGACTCTGCCCTTTGGCATAGCCTTGTCTGGGTTCCTCTCCACCCGAAGGCAGACAGTTTGACTAGCTTAGCTGGAGACAAATCTCCAACTAATTCCCAAAGCAAGGATATCTGCTAACTGCCCCATGCGGTCAGATGTGGCACATAGTCGAATTTAACTTGGGGTAACTGAGCCTGTATGCTTGGGCAAAAATTCCCTGTAGTCCCCGTAAAAAACGGGGTTGGGTAGCTGTCTACCACCCCAGACAAGACTCTGCCCGAAGACATAGCCTCGTCTGGGTTCCTCTCTGCCCGAAGACAGAGAGTTCGACCAGCTTAGTTGGAGACGAATCTTCAACTAATTGTCGAAGCAAGCCCCCAGGTATATCCTGTGCTCTCTATATATAGCTACTAATATAGTCAGTCCACATAGGCGATAAGGAGTGTGGGGCATTCCATTACAACAGGAAACAAATGACTTAGGTTTAAGGTTTGGTTGTTCTGGCCAACACTGTAAATTGCTACAAAACCAAAACATTAACCTTAAAACTCAAGGCATGTTTTTAAATAGCCTCATCAGATCAAGACTTTCATATTGATCTCATGCAAACTTATTCAGAAATATCTAAACTATCAGCTATATACAACCATTTTCTCAGATTAATGGTTAAAATGTCTTTGAGGGAGTGAAGCATGTAGGTCTCAGTGAAGACCATCCTTGTTTGAACCTGGCACTGCAGAATCACAAAGAACTGTTCCAAATAACAGAAACCACATCACTTGAGGACTCTCAACAGCAGCAACAACAATAATGGCTAACACAAAGAGAAAATAATGGCATAATCAATTAAGTTAGGAAGGAAACTTCCATCAATACTGGCAATAATTGGACTCGAGAAAACTAGTTTCCTTAAAAAGTGAAAGATTTTCTAAATTTCAGCTGACAATAGCACTAGCTGCTGGTTCAATGAATGCCGAATGTTTCCACATAAGGAAACATCTAATATAACCATTACCATGAGTAAAGTGTAAAGAACAGTAGATGTTATCTAGAAAATGAATGTGCCAACTAAAGAAGAAATTAGTGCTACCATGTGCCAACTAAAGAAAAGAGTATATTTAATATTTAATTTAATATCTTCTAAATAGCCAGAAATAAAATATATAGCAATAAATCATTGAAAAACATATAAAAAATGATTTAAAAATTCATATATTGGATTAGAACAGAAGTTTGTAGTATTTTTAAATGATTTCAAATAATCAGTATCACCCCATGCAAGGCAGTAAAGCCACTAAAATGCAAGGGGTTACAGGGTGTGGAAGAATTAGGAACAGAAATATTAATGAGTGGAAAGAGAAAAGAGTAATCAGGAAGACAGTAGATAGCGAATGATATTGCATTTAAGTTTTTTCAGATTAAAGTTGACTGGAAAGCATGGAGCCAGAAGGGAGTTCCACAACAGAGAAGTGCAAGAAATAAACTGTTAGCATAGAATTTATGGCTACATCTATCCAGCTCAACTGTAAATTGATGAGATCTTGATGCCAGTCTAGTACGATGCTTAAATTCATAAAGTCTAGGTACCATAGTGAAGAGCTCATCCAAAAAATTACCATGAAAGTATTTATTGAAAAGGCACAGAGAAGCAAGCTTATGGCAGTGGAAAAGTGACTGAAATCAAGCTGCCAGATCAGGACCAATAATATTGCTGATTCTTCTTTGGATCTTATCAAGAAGTTAAAGGTAAATAGCAGGGGCATCGAACCATATGTGGCAGCAATATTCTAAGCATGGATGAACGGTAGACTGTAAGATAGAATCTGAAGAAAAAAATTGTTTTGCATGACACAGTGAACCAAATTTCTTAGCAGCTGACCTAGCAATAGATTCAATATAGTCTTTCCACTTCATATCAGCTGAGAAATGCTGAAACATATTTTGGATTGTAAGAATAATTTTTTGTTGAATGAATATTACAATAACAATTTTTTGAGAATAACAATGATTTTTTTCAGATACAAGTCCTACTATTTAACCCATAGTTGGGGAAATGGATTCATTCTCAAGGTTATTTGTGCATAAGTGAAGGTAACAAACCTGACAGGAATTTGAACTCAGCTCTCCGATATCTGATCTTGAACTGCTATTACATCACCCACATATTCATGTATCTCAGTGATATCCCGTGTTGACTTGGATTAATTTTAATCATCATTTTAATTTAGTCATCATCAATGACTATATGCCTGCTAGAATGTTCTTGGTCATCCAGATCAAAATTTCTGCTTTAAAACTTTTGTAAATTGGAATGATTATATTAAATCAATTGCTGGGTGTGCTGCCAGGGAAGTTGGTTCACTGTGTTGTGCTAAGCAATTTTCCTCATCAAAACCTGTCTTGCATCTTTATAAGTCTACTGTTTGTCTGTGCATTGAATTTTGATGCCACATCTGATCTGCTGCTTCTATTATGTATTTACAAATTCTTGACAAAATCCAAAGAAGAATCTGCAATGTTATCAGTCCTGACCTGGCATTTCAGCTTCAATCACATTCCCACAACCATAATGTAGCCTTGATGTATCTCTTCTATAAATATTTTCATGGCAATTGTTCTGATGAGATTTCTATTTTAGTACCTTTATCAATTTAAGTGCAGTACTAGATTGACAGCTGGGTTTCATAATAATGTTGAAATTTCTAAATGTAACTGAAGGTTCTATTCTAATAGCTTCTTCTCTGGCATTTCTTACTTATGGAACTTTCTTCAACTGTCAACTATAATCTTTAAAAAATCAAATGCAATGTCAGTCATCACATTCCATTTTTGAATCCTTTTTTTTGATTACCCTTTCTCCTTAGTAATGTTTTTCAGTTTAATAAACATTTAAAATTCACAATCCATATATGAATTACATAGAATATGTATGTATTTTAGTCACATGTGAAATGAAATCAGATGTACAAATGCCACCTATTGAAAAATTCTATAAGCCTTTATACGAACAAAAATCATATAAAATCATTAACTACATTTAGCATCTGTAGATATAATTTCAAAGATATTGTAATTCTTGAAGGTTTTCTTATACATTTGTTGCACCTCCAAATTGCTGTGGTTCCCAGGTTCATACTGACCCAGAGTGGTAGCACCTGTTAGGATCCCAGCTATGGGCAAATAGTGAACCTCCACACTGGGATCAAAATACTATAAAAGTGTAGAAATGCATTTTCATAGTGAAGGTGCCAGCAAAGCATTTTCATAGAAAAAGAATTACCAGCAATATATTTTTGTAAAATAAATGACTAATGGTCCCAAGAAAATTACATTTTGGCATTAAGTGATCCATAGGGAGTTGATATGCTATTAAACAAGCAAAACAAAAACAAAATTATAGAGTTGTCTATGTTTTGTTCCTTAGGATTTTGTTAGACTAGAGTGATGTTTATATCGATGTAACTACATATGCACATGAAGGAGAGTGGGTGCTGAAATTTTAAACTTTTAAATATAATTTTCTTTTTTGGCAAACATGAACTTTCATGCCTGCAAAAATATGGAATGTCAAAAGGACAGATTTTCCCATGTCACCACTTTTATTTTAACTACTCCTCAGCAATGTTCATTGTTTTAAAAAGCAATGATTAGAATTGTAATAAAACCTAAACATATGATAAAAGTGAATTTATACATTTTTTTGTTTTTGAGAATTGACAAAAAAAAAAAAAATTAATCACTATTTATTTATTAGATTGTTTTATTTACAAGAATAATTTTATATTTAAAACATTCTAAAAACTAATACAATTTTATTAAGAAGATAAACGAAATGCAATATTTATCATTTACCTGTTTATAAATAACTAAATATTGAAACAATTTTTATTCACAAATTTTTAATCATTTACTAAATTATTAAAATATGTAAACAAGCTATAAGTAAATCCTTATCATTTTATAAAGTTTGAATCAATTGTCAATTAGCCGATGTTTTGCCAGTCAATCTAATAAATAAATAGTGTAAATAATCAATCTAATAAATAGTGTATCTATATTTCTGTGATTAGGTATTGTAACTATTTACACTATTGATATTGTTTGGACAGTTGTTCTCAACTTTATTACCATATTCACAACGTTTCAGCTGTTGTACACTCCGCTTTTATGACACAGTGGAATTAGAACAATCTACCCCCATGGACTAAATAAAGGGTTTAGTTCAAAATTCCAACTAATATCACCTGAAGACGGCTGGAGTATACAATGGCCGAAATGTTGTGAATATGGCAATAAAGATGAAAACAACAGTTTGAACAAGATAAATAGTGTAAATAAATAGTGTTTATAATTTTTGCTACCAATTCTCATGAACAAAGAAAATTTATAAATTCACTTTCATCATATGTTTAGGTTTAGGTTTTATTACAATTCTAATTGAAGCTTTTTAAAACAATAAACATTGCCAAAGCATGAAGGTAGTTAAAATAATAGCAGTGTCAAGGGAAAAACTGTTCTTTTGACACTCAGTCTCATTGTTGGCATGGAGGGCCATGTTTGCATCTTTTTTTTTTTTTTAGATGTGTTTAGGTATATAGTCTAACCAATTTAATTTAGTTTCTTTTTGTTTTTGTTTATGCTTTTATCACTTTTGTTATAAAGTATCCCACATTGTGATAATAGAAGATCTGCCAAGAATGGTGAAATGTTATAAGAACCTGGATGTAAATTTACTATGGATCATCTACATTCCCCGTGTCATGCTATTTTTTTTTTTTTTACCAGAATCTATCTTGCATCTTTATAAGTCTGCTATTCTTCCGTGCATTGAATTTGGTCAACACACTTGGTCTAGTGCTTCAGCTATGTATGTAGAGATTCTTGACAAAATCCAAAGAAGAATTTACAATATTATTGGTCCTAACCTGACATCTAGGCTTTAGTCACATTCCCACCACTGTTACATAGCTTCCCTGTGTCTTTTCTATAAATATTTTCATGGCAATTGTTTTGATGAGCTTTCTTCTTTCGTATTCCAACTTCATGAATTTAAGCATAGTACTAGATTGGCAACTAGGTCTCATCAGTTTAATGTTTAAACTGCTAAATGTAAGCATAAGTTCCATTCAAATAGTTTCTTCTCTCACATTTCTCACTTGTGGAACTATCTTCTACTTCTTGTTTTCCTGTCAACTATAATCTTCAAAAATTTAAATATCAATCGTTATCTTTTATTTTTGTGAATCCTGGTCTTTTATTGTCCTTTCTCCTCAATAACATTTGCTTACTTTCCTTCACTCTCAGTAACCCCTTGGGTCTTAGTGGCTTTATTGCCTTGCTTGGAGCTAAATGATTAAAAAAAATGGGGAGTGCAAACATTTATAAGATCATTATAATCAAAATAATGAGTGACATGATAACAGTATCAATTGCATTGAAAATAATAAAATATTTTCAAGCAGTTTTAGAACGGCAGAAAGAGACAAAAAAAGAAGAAAAGGCAGAATTCTGAATAAGCTTACCATTTATTTGGAAATCTGGGTAAACAATCACTTTTTCAACTTTTACATTCCATTGTCTCCATTTCATTTTTCGAAAGATTTTTCCAAATATGTGCAGAACTTTCTCTCTAATGTTTGGCTATCATGAAGAAAAAAAACTTTTGTTAATGATGGTAAGAAATAGTAAATGAAAGCTGTTGCAGAAATATACTAAATAAATATACTAAATATATACAGAAATATACTAAATAAAAATTGCTATGTCACAATTAGGTGAATTTGGATCTAAAATTTTTATTGCACAATATTTGATCTCTGTGAATTATATTGATTACTGAATTGAATACATTAACCAGGAAGGAAATTACAAAAACAGATTTATGTGAAATAAATGATTTTATCATAATTAAGCAGTGGCAATTACTCATACATTGTCTGCCAACATGACCACTCGGGGGCACTATTTAGGACTATAAAAAAAAGGAACATAACTCTTTTTTTCTTCCTATTTTTTGCTTTCTGATATAAAATAACATGGAATTTGTCTCAGTTGGAGGAGATTTTTTTTTCCTTGGCAAAGCCTTGCTGCCAAACCAACTACTCAATTTTAAACAAATTGTGTGGACATCACACATTATCTCTAAGTACATAAATGTTTTCTTTTCTTTTTGAACTATCTGTATACAAGTAAATATAATTTTCTGTTTCTCATCTTTGATGATGAGAAGTGTTGTACTTTATATATATATATAATTCCACTATGTGTTGAAATTAATTTCTTTTAAAAATGTTGAATTCATTTTGTTTACTTCTCAGCCTGTCCCAATTCTTAAACAAATTCAACTGTTACATTGTACCAACTCCACTACAAACTGGTGACCAACAGGAACCTTGTCCAGTGGTGGACTGTGCAGAGTGTCAGCTTGCCCAATGACAAGTGGGCCCCTGATGGCATGGGCCCCTTATATCAAATAAAAATACAAGAAAGAAGCAAACACAGACGACTGTTTTAGTACAAGGTAAACAAAAAGTTCTGTCCATTTTTTGATTAGTCATTGAATGAAGTTGAAATATATACGAAATTCGTGTAGCAATTGTTTTCAAATTCAGACAGCCGGAAGTAGGAACATCAGACATTATAAAAAACACACGCACCGTGCCTGGCCATCAGTTATAAGCCAGACAGCTGTGAGAAGGATGGAAGTGTCTAGAGATCTCGTTCGGGGATGTCTGCTTTATGACTTCAAAGTGGGCTTATCAGCAGCTGCATCAAGTCGCTGCATTTGTCAAGCATTTGGGGATAGTGCTGTGGATGATCATACTGCAAGGCGTTGGTTTCGAAAATTCAAGTTGGGAGATTTGTCTCTCCATGATGAGCCTCGCAGTGGACGACCACAGGTCTTGAATGACGGAGTCCTGAAGGCAGCCATTGAAGAGGACAGTAGTCTAACATGTGGTGAACTTGCAAGACAGTTCAACGTTTCTAATGAAACAGACTTCACCTGCACCACCTAGGTAAGACATACAAACTGAGCAAGTGGGTTCCGCAAACACTGTTGGAGGTCCACAAGGGACAATGAGTGGCAGCCTGCGTATTGCTGCTTTCTTGCCAGTGATAAAAAGTGGGTTCTGTACGAAACTCCCAAACGTTTCAGACATTGGTTGTCTCCTCAGGATGCTGTCCCCCACACCGCAAGACTGCCTATGCACAATACAAGATTATGCTTTGTGTCTGGTGGACAGGTCGTTAAGTGGTTCATTATGAACTGCTACCAACAGGCCAAACAGTCATTGGAGACCTATACTTGCAGCAATTGAAATGTGTGCAACAGGCATTGCACCAGAAGGAGCCAGCACTGGTGAATCGCAAAGGTGTGCTTTTCCTCCATGACAACGCCAGGCCGCATGTCATGCAAGTGGTCAGGGATACCATACAGCAACTTGCGTGGGAGACTTTGTGCCATCCACCTTATTCACCTGACCTTGTGCCATCCGATTATCCCCTCTTCCACTCCCTGGATAATCATCTTCGTGGGAAATCCTTCACCAATGAAGCAGACTTGCGCAAAGCCCTCACGGACTTCTTTGCATCAAAACCCCCCGAGTTCTACTGCAAGGGCATTGAACAGCTGGAGACACATTGGCAGAAGGTGATGGATGCCAATGGTGACTACTTCGAAGACTAAATATAAGTTACACATACTGTGAAGCATTTTCTTTTTTTCCTTTAAAAACGGACAGAACTTTTTTGGTTACCTTGTAATAAAAAGGAATAAGAACTTTATGTCATCTGCACACTATCAATTAAAGTCCAATGTGAGAAGACATTTTCAAAGCTAAAGATCATACAGACAAGGTTAAGAAATTTGTGATTTAAGGAAGATTTGAAATCATACATGTTGCTATTCACTAAAAAGGAATTGTTAGATGAATTGGTTGCAGAAGTTATTATTGGCAGATTTGAACAAATTATTTAGTGATGACAAATTATTGATTTTAATATAATTGACTGCATGCAATGCTCTGTTGTACTTTTGAACTATTTGTTAATATGTAAATTGTGCAATAAAATATTTAAAAATGTCAACCAATTGATTAAAATTAAAAAAGAAAATAAAAAAAATTCAATTATAACATTCTGTATTTACATTTAATATCTACTGACAGTAATAGGTACAGTATATGTACACTAATTACTAAGAAATACACATTTTTTTTCCACAAAAATTTTTATCATACCCATTTTTTCCAAATGTATTTTTTGAAAATGTTATTTACAATGAAAATTAAATGGTAACATTGTAGTTGTGGGTGGATGCCCTTTATTTTCTTGCAGTTAATATTTTTAGACTCAGTTTACCACTGACCTCATCCATTTCAAACCTGTCACATCTATTCTCCACAAAGCTAAGTACCTCTGATATAATTATCTAAATGAATATACAAGTAGGTTTTTATTATATATCACGTTCTCTAAGATAATACTTAAAATAAATAATACCAAAATAGATACTGGTTAAACACTTTGTTGGATTACTGCCTCCTGATAATAATCACAGGCAGCATGATATTTGGAAGCCTTTTCCTTTTTCCCATTGACTTTCAAAATGACAAGACATTTTTCTTTTTGCTCTGATAAATACAAGGCATGTAATTTTACATTGATTTAAACATTTTCTTCATTGATTATTCATACATAGTTAATTCTTTAATAGTTCATAGATGTTTAATTCTTTAATAGTTTACATTTATTTAAACATTTTCCCATATATAAATTTCATTGATTGTTCATAGATATTTATTTTATTCAAAATTATTTTTTTAATTTTATTAATTGTTAAATTTTCAAATTAACCACAACATTTCTAAGTAACAAGATTGCAATGGCAATGATTTTTTCTTATTTCTAATTGCTCTGATGATGCTGTTACTGAATTAAATTTTGACAGCAGGGTAGAAACAAATTTAAACATCCAACTAGTTTTTATACATTCTGTCTCATTTAAGTTTTTTTTATATTTCATATCAATTATAGTTGGATTGCCACTCCTAACTAAAATTACAAATGCTACAATTTTTGAAAGGCTTGCTCAGTTTTCCTTTTGACTTCAGGGTAGCAATATATGCCTTTTTTTTCACCCTGCTAAACACATGACTTGTTCAGATGCATCAACTGAAGATGGTGTTGAGTTTTTGATAATGATGTTCATTTCTTTCCTTACTTTTATGTATACATGTTTTTTTTAATACATTTATTATCACTTGTTTAAATTCCATGTATTGGGTTTTTATTACTTGGACTCACGTGAGTCTGCAAAATATTGTTCATGGGATGAATAGTACATGGAGTCATGAGAATGAGAACTCTTTCCAACCAACAACCCATTTTATCATGAATAAATATATGATGTTTGTAACTAACAACCAACAATTTTGGGGTGTTTTTAAAGTTAAATTTCTTAGAGTTTTCTTCCATTTTTAGTCCATAATTCTCTTTTCATTGTGTGATATATGTAACCTTCATTGGCTCAATTCTAAAGACGTATAAAAATTTATTGCAAGTACAATGGAAATACAAAACAAATATTACTGGATTCTGTCTGAATTTCTGGGATGTGGAGTTATCATTATTTACATTATTTACAATTATTATTATGAGCCTCTTATAGGAGTCAATGGCCAACATATATATATATATATATATATATATATATAAAGAAGTAATGGATTTTATTTATTAATCTGACAGATTTTTATCAGTTTAAATGTTATTTTAATTGGATACTCATATTTGAGTCGAAACTCTCTTTACTTATTAAACAGTATCTTTTTTTCATTTACAGGCCTGAATATTTAAAGAAAAACATGCACTATCCAAAAGGATTTGAACCTGCATCCCTCTGGGTAGGGGGAAAACATCATTAGATCTTGCATGTTTTATCTTGCCGGAAAGCATATATTTTTCTTTGATTTCTCAATCTTTTTTTATTTTCAATCTTTTTTTTTATTTTTATTTGATTTCTCAAATATTCAGGCTTGCAGACAAAAATAAATAAATATGCTTTTCAATAAATAAATAGAGCATGTACTCAAATAAGAGTATTGACTAAAAATGTTTAAAGTGATAATATATATATATATAGTTAGTTAGTTATTAGTTATTAGTTCTTGTTCCCTATGGAATATTGGTCTCCTTTTAACGCCACGTCCAAGGATGTGTTATATTATGATTTTCAGTGGTAATTTGGATTCACAAGTGGCTCCCAGCATATCTCTCTCTCTCTCTCTCTCTCTCTCTCTCTCTCTCTCTCTCTCTCTCTCTCTATTTATATATATATATATAATGCTAGGAAGGGGTTTCAAGCCTTGAATGGAAACCTTATTAGAGATGCTGGGTACTTGGGCTACCATGAGTGTTGATTTGGGCATCAGGAAGAACATCCAGCTTTGTAAAATCTTGCCTCAAGTCATTATGACAAGTCCTTTTGTCAGGCTGGACCCACTTTGTGCAAGATTAATATTGGTCCTGCCTCAACAAAAAACATGGCTATGTATGATATGTATGTACAAATCCGACTAATATATTCATCTTTGTTGTTATTATCACATTTCAATAGAGTCTTAAAGCATTGGTTTGTGAATGTGGTAGTATGTTAATTTTGAGTTCAATTCCTTGACTAGGTACTGCAGACTCATACTCAGTGAAGTTAATAACTGAGCAGTACTAAAAAATGGACAAGATGAGATATCTCTAAATATAGATGGTAGAACAAGAACAATCTACCCTATAGATTAAATAAAGTTTTAATTTTGAAATTTTCTGAAGGTTGCATAGATTGACAGACATTTAAAAAATGTCAGAGGATACAATGACCAGGATGTTCTGATAGTAACAGCAAATATGAGGACATTAGTCTGACTGTAAATAATGTAAACAAAAAAACTACTAATCAATGTATCATATTCTGGATTAAATCACCAATGAAGTGTATAGGTTCAAAGAAAAATAGGAATATGAATAGGGAAGGCAAAGAAGATAGAAAAATCCACAAACTTTTAAAGAAGTTGTTGCCATTCTAGCAGTCCAACTATTTGCCGCAATTGGTTTTGAACTGAAAGTAAACAAAAAGCAAAAGACAGTTTAAAAATCTTGAATAATTTTAATCAATCAATAGGCACTTAGTTAAAAACAATACTCAAATATTTAAGACAATTGAGAAAATTAAACTATAAACTAAATTTTCAATATAAGTTATATTATTTACACTATCTACATTGCTTGAACTGTTGCCCTCATTTTTATTGTTATATTCGCAATGTTTCAGCCATTATATGCTCTGGCCTTCTTCAGGTGATATATGTTGGAATTTCAAACTGAACCCTTTATTTAGTACACAGGGGTAGATTGTTCTAATTCCATGTGCCATGCCATTTTTGGTGGGGGATATCTCAGTTCCAGTTAATTCCCTTTAGTAACACAGCTCTCCAAGTTTTTGTTCCCTCTGCTGTGACCAGGTATTGAACTCAAAACTCTTTGGGTCAAGTCACTGGATTACTTCAACCAAAACCTTTATCCACTGGCCACAGCAGAAGTGAACAAAAACTTGGAGAGTTGAGTTACTAAAGGGAATTAATTTAAACTGAGATATCCAGAAAAGGCATGGCATGTGGAACTAGAGCAATCTACCCTGGTGGACTAAATAAAGGGTTTGGTTAGAAATTCCAATGTATATTACCTGAGGAAGGATGAAGCATACAACGGCCAAAACATTGTGAATATGACAATAAAGATGAGGACAACAGTCTGAACAATCTAAATAGTGTAAATAGTTACAATACGTCATCTCAGAAATATAGACAGATAAGTTGTATTATCAGATATTTTTTATTATCTGATTGTACTATGAGATATTTTTTGTGGTTTTACTAGAAAAATTTATTTAATTCCCTTCTGGTTGACTAAGCTCATTGAAGTTTTACCAGAGCTCTATTGACCATATATTTTTGGATCTGATATATATTGACATATACTTCCAGTGTTTCCTTTTTCAATCTAACTCACCTGGTTTCATAAGAAGTTGCTACCTGCTTATCATTTTGATGTCACACATCTACTGTCGTAAACCATTTGGTTAATTTCAATGGATAGATTTTTGTCTTAACTCCACACATAACTGCTCAATGCCTGCACTGAACATTTAAGCTACTTTGGCCTATCACCAACATCTGCTCAACACTAGCACTCTGGTTTATTACCTATTTCTAGTCATGCATTAGTTTATCCTATGGTCAGCTTATCATCTTGTTGTCAAACATTCTTTGCTGTATACATTCGGTTAATTACTACAGACATGATTATTGTTTTGACTTTATTCAGCATCTGCTCAACACCACATCAAACTGACATTTCAAACATTGGCTTTTTCTGCCAACCTAACTTGCAAAGACACTACTGATTTTAAGTGCATGATAACTAACTCATCTGCATTATTCAACCATTTCACAATTATATTATTTTGTTCAACTATACCAGTCAGTATCCTTGATTTACTTAATTCATTGTTTATTGTTCAGGTTGTCATCTCCTTTCAGTTTGTTTCAACTGAAACACCATTATTCTTATTCAAGTTTTGTATCAAAATTGTATATATTATGTAAATAAATTTTTGTATTAATTTAAGTTCCTCGTTTTTGTTGTCCCTGTTTCATCCTGTCAGATTTATGCCATTTATTTTTAAATGTTTGCAGGCTTCCTGTGACTCATCTTTATTCGGACACACTGGGCCATATCATATCATATCCCACCTCTCTAAGGCGTCTGAAACAGACATCAACTTGGTTACAGAAACTATTAAAAGGGAGTTAAAGATGACACCCAGCTGCTTCAAGGGTATCAAGTTCTGGTTTTCAGAGTTGTTGTTTTCATAGACTAGTTGCCAACCAAGGCTAGAGAGTCTATGTATTCCCTGTTATAGTTGGAGTGAGAAAAGATGAATTCAAGCCTTTCTTATAGAAATTAGTGTTAAGTGAACACAAATTGTTTAAGACAGAATTTGAACTTGGCCTGCTGGTTCCATTTTTCATGTTGTTGACTATTAGGCACCTGTATCTGTATTATCTGCTAGGATTGTACAAATTATAGACTACAGCAAAACAAGAGAAGTTGTTTAACTCATATATATATATATATATATATATATATATATATATAAACAATTGAAACCCAACCTAAACAAGATCAAATATGGAATCTCTACAAATATCCTTAAATGTCTGTAGTTGGTGACGGAGGCCATTGGTTTGTGCCAACGGCTTTCCATACTTCATACTTCTCCAATTCACTCTCGCATGGTCATGTGTGACGTCATGAGATGCGGTGCAATTTTTGCTTCTAGCGTCTTATATGCACGTGTTTGTCGTTGCTTAGAGATCATCTATGTAATCATTCACAGACTGTCACCACTGCCTTGTCCATATATTGCTTAATATGTTGTAATTGACATCTTTGATAATGGCTTATGTAAGCCGAAAGCTTAGATTGTATTAAAAAATAATGGATCAATATTGTGAATTTCTTTCTTCGTTCAATGATAATGTTATTAAACTTATTAGACGTTATGAAAGAGTTTACATAAAATAAATAGACAACACTTGTCTATATTATTTAATGAAATGTGTATATATATGTATATATATATATATATATATATATATTCATACACGTTTCATTAAATAATATAGACAAGTGTTGTTGATTTATTTTATGTAAATTCTTTTTCATAACATCTGATAATGCTGCCTAAATACATATATATATATATATATATATATATATATATATATATATATATATATATATATATATATTATGTACTTATTTCAAAGCATTAGAGATGAAAGTAACTTTGAAAAACAGTTAATCAAGGAATAATTTTTATGCAATATTCAAATGTGCCTGCTACTGCAGTTAAAATCTCATGCCATGAAGACATTGAGCCCATGAAAGCCACATTGTCCCTCCAGCTCTCATGGTATTGACAGAGCATCAGAATAGCCTCCAGCACCAGATTAATCTGTTGAAGATCCTGGTAGATGACATCCTTCCAGCATCTGTGTGATCTGCCATGACATTGTTGACTGTTTTCAAATGGTGGGCCAAATTGGTCACTGACTCGTAGAGTTGTCATCAGCTTATTGCAGAACATGATCGAGCCAAGAAACATAGTGCTGAATGATGGCGTTGAGGATGTTTGGCTGGCCAGTTCTTTGACGAAGCTCCTCATTTGACACAGGCATCCACTTGATGAATCTGATTATGTGTGACTAAATGTGCCTAAATAATATTAATAAATAATTAAGTGTATATATGCCATTATTATGTAATATTTAAGTGTAATTATATAAAGCAACATAAATGTGGATTTACAGAAGTATGCTGAGCATACCATAAATGGAGAATGGAAGCAACAAAGAAGTCTTATACTCAGAATCAGACACAATGTGGAAAGAAGGCTAGGATAATTTGACACTCTGTTGTAGCTCGTGTTTTCTTGATAACAGAGAGAAATAATAAGGAAGACAAACTCAGAAGTAAGTAATGAAATAGTACTACATGAAATTACACTTAGCAATTGACCTAATGCTAATTCTGCTCAATTCCACTTAACACTGCTTATATCATAGATGGACAATTCCATTCACTTATATGACACACTCACAGGACATATCAAAGTCAAAATGGATAGGAGGCAGTGGGCCACCTACCTGACCAGCTTAAATGAATATGAATTATACTTACTTTTCACCAAAAAAACAGTGAGCTGCAGACATAACCCATTGGTCAGAGATGAGTGATCCTCCACACCAGTAGTACCTGTAGACAGGGAAAATGCCAAATATTCGACTGGTGACAACCTTTGATTGTAAAGAGACCAGCCATGGCCAGCGCCCTCTTGGTATTGAGTGACCTCCTATGAGTGCCATGGCAACAGGGGGGTGAAAATTTGTGTCATTGTGGCCTGTAATGTTGGGAAGAAAAAAATGATGAAAATTAGGCTTAAAAAAAACTGATAAATTTTATCAACAGCATAAAGTACATGGCGACATGACTTCATTCCCAAAACCAATACTACATTTACTATTACAGTATATGATTTAAATAAACAAAGAGAGAAAGAAGTGACAATTACCTTTGATAGCAACAGAGAAGCTGAGTAAGTGAGTAGAAAGTTTGTTGTGTAGAAAGCCCTTCTCTACACTATTATTGAAACACAGACTCATTCATCTGCCATGAGTAGAATATCTGCTTATGGAACAGTGGAATAAAAGTGGGGCACTAAGGCATAGGTCTTTCAGTCATACTGAACTACTGTATTCTCAATCCATGTTCTCATGTGATTAAACCCTACTTCACTCAGTCCTTTGTTTCCAGTGTTTTCCTTACAGTCTTACTAACTAGCAACTATGTGTGTTATACAAACATTATAACAAAGTTTTTTTTTATAAAATAGACCAGAGCATCAAGCCATGTTCTTACATAGCCCCATTGAGACTTTCATATGGATGCCATACATGGTGCCAAAACTGTTCAGAAATATCTAAACTGTATACAACCGCTTCATAAGATCAATAGTGAAAAAAGGCTTAGAGCGGGTAACGCCAGAAGGTCTTTGCAAAGATCATCTTTCTTTGAAGATTGTGGACTAGCACTACAGAAACATAAACAAAGAGCTGTATCAAATAACAGAATCCATGTTACTTGAGAACTACCAACAGCAACAAGAACTAAAATGGATAATAACTTGAAGAGAAAATAATGACATAATCAATATGTTAACATTCTACACCAGTTCAAATAGAAGGTTTGTAAGGAAATTCCCATCAATACTAGAAAGAGTGATAACAGCTACTGGACTTGAGAAACATGTTTTCCTAAAAAGCATTTTTAAGAGAAAGATTTTTGAAATTTCAACCAAAAAAAGTACTGGCTACTTGGTTAATAAATACTAAATGTTTCCTTGTAGGGAAATGGCAAATATTACCATTACCATTGTGGATAACAAATGTCTATATAAGGAGGTAATAAATAGTGATTTCTTTTTTTGGTGGCTTTGTGGTTATATTTAATGAAAATATATATATATATATATATATATATATATATATATATATATATATATATATATATATATATATATGTGTGGGGGGAGAGTGTATGTAACTAGGTAGCAAGTGTTCATTTAAACATGTTTCATTGAAAAGTATAGACATTTTATGTCTATTAAGTTTGATTATCTTCTCTGTATTACAAATGATCTTTCACAAAACTGGCTGCTGCAGATATACGAAATTTCCAATATAATGGTCAACAGTATAAATACTGAAGCCATTGTTAAACATTTGTTTTAAGTTATTTAATTCTTTAGGAAAAATTGTTTTAGATGAAAGCTTACAGCCACATCACTGTACGATCACTGAAGTTAAACAATGTCGAGTATGGTCAATACCTAGATGGGTGACCATTGGGGAATACTAAGTGCTGTAAGCTTGGGTGTGCAGGTGGTGGTGTAATGGATAAGGAATCAGAATTATTAATCAGAGAGCTGAGTCCAAATTCCAGTCAGGTTTGTTATATCCACTTATGTGCAAATACCCTTGGGAAAAATATGAATCCACCTCTTCTCCTCCACAGCTATGGGTTAATTAGTAAGATATCTACCACTAAACCATTATTATTTTTAAAAAAAATTCTTACAATCTAAAAATATTTTCTGGCTTTAAATAACCTGCAAAAGGTTGATAAGTCATAGAAAACAAATCAATCAATGTTTTAGATGAGGAGATTAATTTAGCACTTTGGATTAAATTTTTTACAGTGGCAAATTTATATCTTTCATGACATTTATAGTTTAGGAGACAAGAATTAGAACTAGATGATTTTTATATAGTGAGGTAGTGAAATTATGATCATTATAATCAATAAATGGTTGAGTGCTCAGAATGAAAAATCAGAGAACTGAGTTTGAATTCCAGTCAAGTTTGTTACATTCACTAAATACCCTTGAGAAAGGTATGAATCCATTTCTTCTCCTTCTAGCTATGGGTTGAATAGCAGGACAGACTGAGTCCTTTAGACTGGGTTGGCAACCAGTCTACTGCAGAAAGAAATGGCAACCTACTGAAAGAAAATCTTGTCTAGTCAGTCATGAATCAAAAGAGACATGATCACCCAACCATGTATCATGTATGATACTTAATAAACTGATATTGACTGTAAAATTAAAACCTGATTTCCTGATATTTTTGTGTCTAAAATTTTTTTAATTCTAACTTATTTTTATTTGCTCATGTTCATATCATGTTGAAAACAGGTAGATTCATACTTTTCCCAAGAATATTTGTGTGTAAGTGAATATAAGTCAGTTAAGTGCCACAAGTGATACACACTTGTGTGATCATGTATCTTTCAATACATAACTGATGAAGCAGAAGATTTTCCTGCAGTAGATTGCCATTTATTTCTGCAGTAGACTGGTTGCCAACCAAGGCTAAAGAACCCAGTTTATCCTGCTATTTAACCCATAGCTGGGGAGAATGAACCCAACTAGATCTTCAACACAGCTCTCTGATTAACAATTCTGAGGCATTATACATTAAAACCACCTGCACATTCAAGTTTATATCACCCAGTATTCCCAAGGAGTTACCCATCTAGGTACTGATCAGGTTTGATGTTGCTTAACTTTGGTGATTATATAGGAACTGGTGTTTCAATGTGATATAACAATCTTCTGCCTAGTCAGTCCTGAATTAAAAGAGACATGATTGCCCAAGCGTGTATCATGTATGGCACTTAACTGAGTGATAATCAATAAGTACTTCTGGAAAAGGGATTTTTTTTATTATTCACTAACTTTTATGTGGTCCAACTTGAAAACAAAATATTTAATAATTTAAATAAACCCACTATTGATGTAAGATGCATTACTGATATTTTTTTATAGAAACAAAAACTTGACATTAGTGAACTTTAAGATAATTTTTTTTAAAAAACTCTGTTAAAGTTCACTTTTGAACTGAATATTAATTAAAAAATCTCATTTTTCTAAAAAAAGAATTGTTTGAATAATTTAGTAAATAGGAAAGAGGTCTTGGAAAATTTGATACTCACAGGAGAGATTGAAGGCAAGATGGGCAGAGGAAAACAATGCTTAACCTGTCTAGCAAACTTGTGCAAATGAATGGTAGAACAGGGTTTAGGAGAGATAACAAAAAGACAAAATTTATTAAGAGCTACAAAGGAAAAGAAATTGTGGAGAGCCATGATTGCACGACCTAAAGGGACATAGTATATATAAGAAGATACATTGTTTAATTTCATACTGTTGATTATATATATATATATATATATATATATATATATATATGTGAGTTTACATGGAATACCTATTTTGGCAACGTCCCCTTTGAGCAAGTAGACAATAACATTTTATTATAGACATACATGAAATGGAGACTCTTTAATGGGGTTTGGTGTCATGTGAAAGTATGTCACATGCTTCAGTTCTGATTTCTAGCATCACATGATTAGACAGAGTTATGTCAAGCACATATGCCGAGCCAATTATGGAATTAGTTTTGTCATTTTGTTCCCTTGTTTTACCTACTCAGTTTACAAGTATAACAAAGAATATTTGACATCATATCAATCTTCTGAGATGTGTCAAAGGCCTTTGACAAGGTGTAACATTGGGGACTGCTTCATAAACACTCCACCTATGCAGTAGCATAGCTAGAAGTGGGACTGCCTGCCCGTGGCTGACACTTTTAAGGGTACAGCACTTTTGCGTCTGCTGTATAAGCCTGTACGAGCTGTAATGAAATAAAAGTGGTTTTAATGTTGGAATACTACTCACAGGTGTGGTGATATGGTTCCAAGGGAAATCTCACTAGTCTTTGAACTAGTTTGCATCTCATAATTTATTGAGTTAATTTGTTACTTTTCCAAATGGCCCTTTTACTTGTGGCAAGGGGTGGCCAAAAGTCTTCTGGATCTTCCTGGATTCAGTCTTGGGCATTACTTAAATAGACTGGTCCACTTGTAAAAAGTAGGGAAAATTGTTCTTTGGAATAATTTTTGTAGAGTAGCATTTGTTGGACTTACCTCAAGCGACGACATTTGTCAGAATTATTGATATTTTATCAGTTTAGAAGGGGCTCTGTTTATAATATCAATACAGTGTCAAATAGTTCCCTGAATTTTGCAGAGTTACCTGAACCTAATTTTTTGTTTACAAATATTGTACCTTGAAAATGTACTTATGTTATTGATATCTTCGTATCTTTTTTTTATACTTTTGATAATTTATAAAAAAATTTTCTTAATTAATAGTAAACTGTTTTGTGAAAATTAAAAAAAAAAAAAAAAAAAATGTTACCCATAAATAATGGCTTTAAAATATATTTATATCTGTTTGTTCTAACCACTTGACCACATACCCATATATATATATATATATATATATATATATATATATATATATATATATATATATATATATATATATATGGGTGGTTGAGTGGTTAGAACGTTCAAGATTCTGACAATGAGAATCTCACCATGGTCGATTTGTCAGGAAGGAGACTTTCTGAGGTTATCAGACTGGAGGGGTCGATCCCAGGATGTGGCACCTTTGAAAAGTGCCTGAAAACCATACCACAGGTTGACCCAAGCCTTGTGAGTGAAATTGGGTAGACGGAAGCCTTGGGTCGATAGCTGTGCTAGAACAAAGTCACAAGTCATTGTGGACGAGGGCCTAAGTGTGCTAGCCTTGTTCAAACTGTTGATCATGTTACATAACACGCTCTTTCCCAGAAACTGTAACTAAGGTCTGCTCAGCATAGTTGCAGTATAAACCACAGGTGGGTTCTGTGGGTGTTGAATAAACACAAATGCACCTGATCAAGTGTCTGCAATAGGGATTGGCTAGCTTTATGTATGTATATATATATATATATATATATATATAGATATATGTAAATATATATATATCATCTCTCTCTCTTTCTCTCTCTCTCTCTCTATATATATATATATATATATATATATATATGATGGGCTCTCTTGTCAATTTCAATGATGAGAGTTCAACAGCATATTTGTGTTTAGGCCTGCAATGACTTTTAAAGCTAGCTTGTGAACAAAGTAATCCTTGTTCACTGTAATTACTTATACTTCCATAAATTAAAAATTGCCTCCCAAATAGACTTTACGTGTGTGTGTGTTTATACATGAGGGGTTGGCTAAAAATTCTTGACCAAGAAGTCCATTAAAAAACTGTGGATATTTAGTCAGATTTTGGGGAAGTGATCAAGATGTTTTCAGCACTCACTGATATGCATTATATATATATAAATATATATATATATATATATATATATGTAATGTGAACATGAAACTTGGATAACAACTTGAGCTGTCTTTTGAAAGGAATTAACATTGTGAAAGAAGTTTTTTTTGTTCTGGCTAGGTAATCTAGACATTGAGCACTTTCTTTACTTACTAGGTAGATGTTTGCCTTTAGGTCCTTTTCTTCTTTCTTTCCTTGTTGTCTGTTGGCTTCACCAATATATTTGGTTTTTCTTTTAATATATATATATATATATATATATATATATATGGAGGATAACTAAAACCTTTTTTAGCAAATGAATGCACCTAATAAAGAAAGTTAACAGTTACACACACACACACATACATATATATATATATATATATATATATATATATATATATATATATATATATATATATACGTATGTATATATATATATACGTATATATATATATATATATTTATATATATATATATATATATATATATATATATATATATATATGTATGTATATATATATGTATATATATATATATATATACGTATGTATATATATATACGTATGTATATATATATATATATATATATATATATATATATATATATATATATATATATATATATATATATATATATATATATATATATATATATATATATATATATATATATATGTATATATATATATATATATATATATATATATATATGTATATATATATATATATATATATATGTATGTATATATATATATATATATATATATATGTATATATATATATATATATATATATATATATATATATATATATATATATATATAAATTCAGATATAAATAAAAATTATCAGTAAAAAAAGACAATATGAATAAAGACAAAAGGAAAAGTTTTCCTTACTAATGCATTTCCTCTCCTGAGGGACTTTATCAAGGTAAATGTAAAGTCCTTCAGGAAATGAAATGTGTTGGATAATAAAAAGTTTCCCTCTCAGGTATTAATCCTTATGCATGTATTTTGTTTTTATATATATGCATATTTTCATGAACATTGTATATGCCTGCTACCTAAGTATAGATATTCAGAAATTATTAACTCAAAATCTATTGCTATGTTATAGGAAAATTAGTGACTTCCCATATAAGTCATGACAGATGAACAAAGGATGAGAGAAACGAACAATTTAAAAGGCATACTGTATATGAGTAATACACTATACAATGAGAATGAGAAGAGAGAATTGTTAAGCATATTCCTTTAGAAGTTAATGTCATGGCATTGGGGACAAAGTTTAAATGCATGTATCTGTTTGAACTGAAGTTGATCATATCTCTTTTTCCGAAGTTTGTTTGTCCTTGCATTACTCAAGTTTGCTCATGGTCAGCCTCACCTGCATCCATTCACTTTAGTGGCCTTTAAGCCTTTCCCCTTTGGCACCTAAAATCCATTTGGTACCTATATTTGGGTCTTATCCATTATTATCAAATAAATGAACTCATTAGGGGATTTTATCAACCAAGGGGAGATAGCCTATATTTTTCATAATATTCTGAAATTAGACCTAAAACTAGCTTATACTAAAATATAATAAAAATGCACAATCTTATGTTAATAATATATTAAATATTTGTCTGAGATTTGTAAAGCAGAGTAACTTGGTTTGAAATATTCAAAATGCTTTTTGTATTTGGATAAATTTGGCCAAAATGACTTTCATTTATGCCAACATCTTGTACAGGCCTTGTCTGGAAGAGTGGAAGAGAGATTAGACATAAACATTGATAAAAATCAATAACAACTGCTTTTTTTGTTCTTGAATTACTTACCTGTTTTTGTTATTGCCCCCATTGCTAGTACAGTATACAATGACAGGAAGAGGAATACTTGTAAACAGGAAGTACATAAAGTCTGATGCATTCTGGAATTTGCAAACAAGTAACTGAAAAATATAAAAAATTTTGGAAAATTATTAAAATGACTTTAGAATTTATTTTTTATGACTTTAATTTCTTAATCTTTTTATATTGTTGCAGGATGGTTGTCAGCATGTTAATTTTTGAACTTTTAATTTTTTTACCATTTCAAGATGATAGTTTTTTTTTTAATCATTTCACCCCAAGCTAGGATGCAGGGGTTTACAGAGGGAGTGAAAGAAAATGAGAAAACTTTAGTGATGTGAAGTGAGGAAAAGGACACTAAGGGAACAAGATTCAGAAGATGACAATTGACATTGCATTTAAATTTTTGAAGATTGTAGTTATCAGGGAAGCAAGAAATTGAAAGAGAGTTCCACAGGTGAGAAATGTGACAAACAAAATTTTTAGAATAGAACTAATGGTTGAATCTAACTAGTTCAACAGTAAAACAGTGAATCTAGTCATACCAAGGTAAGTTTGATCTAGATAAAAAAAATTATATTTCATAAGTTATTTCTTGAAACAGACCAACTTTGGTAAAATACCACAGTTCTTAAGCACATTGACAATAAAGATAAAAGATAAGGGATTAAAGATAAAAGATAAGGGATTTAAAAAAAATTCTTAGCTTTTGTAAGAAAATGAAATAAGAATGATAAATAAAATAATAATAATAAATAATAAAAAAAAGAAATACATTTTCCCATGATACTAAAAATAAAGGAACTTGATTTTTCCACGTGGAGTTGCTGAAGCCTATAAAAAGGCAAACATTTACTGCTCCATTTTGCTCCATGATGTGAACTACATGGTAATTATGTTCCCACTGTATAATGTTAATTTCCTCAGTTCATTGACAACTGAACTCTTCTCCACTTTCCAACTTTGGATATGTTTTTACAGCCCTACTCATGGAGTAAGTGAATTGGTCGTTCAAACTCAGTGCAAAGCTGACTTGAGCTGAACCATTTTAACCATTGTTATCATAAATTACCTCTGAACCAAAAAGGAAAACGGACACACCCAAGAGACATTGAGAACCTTGTTTCACTACAAACAAGATATTAAAAATGCAAAATTGATAGGGGTAAAATTAATCCTAACTCAGTAAAAAAACTAAAGTTTCCAATCTTACTCTAACAAATGGACAATTTTACTTTTACATGATTTGGACAATTTTGCTGTTACACCTGATATATTGCATAAACTTTTTCTGAAGACCTTATATATATATATATATATATATATATATATATATATATATATATATATCGCATAAACTTTTTGAGGGGACCTCATTTATATATATATATAATATATATATATATATATATATATATGCATATATTCTGTGTATTTAGGCAGCAAATGTTCTTTAAGGCAAATACTATTGAAATCAACAGATATTTTGTGTTGATTAATTTTAATGATCAGCTATTCCAAATTACAAATAATCCTTTTCAGACAAAGAGGAAGTTCTGTCACAAATTGTCCAAAGTTCATTTTGGAAGAAAAGTACAAGAACTATAGTCCAAACTTTCAACTTTGTTCAGTACTTCTTGTACTTTTCTTTCAAAATGAACTTTGGACAATTTCTGATGGAAATTCCTCCTTCTCTAAGAAGGATTATTTGTAATTTAGAATAGATGATCATTAAAATTAATCAACACAAGATGCCTGTCATTTTTAATAATAAAGTATATATATGTGTGTGTGGGTGTGTTAGATATAAATATATGGTAGATATTAATTGTAGACAAAGACTATAAATTCTTATAGTACTTAAAATTAAAATAAAATCATTAAATAAAATATCATCTAGTCTAGAAAACTGGATTTTGAATATTTAAAAAAAATATTTCAAAAAATCTAACAGCAGAAGTTTTTCAAAATTTATGTTACAGGGCTTAAGGCTGTAACAAATGGCTTTCAATAATTTTTCCAGTGACATCTTATGATGTAAAATTCTTAAACAATGGAATTCTATAACAGATGCCAATCTGATGCCAATTTGAATTCATCATCTCATTTCCTGATAAATAACAACTATATTTTGTTTTTGAGGATGATCAGTGAATGGTGCCAATATTCTAGAACCAACAATAAGAATGATGGAATATTTCTACAGTCTTGAATAAACCAGTTGTTCCCTTTTATGAAAACAATGTAAACTATACATTATGAAATGGACAAAGTCCAACAATTATTTTAAGACATTTTTATGTTTATACATTCTTTTTATAGATACAAATATATAATATATAATGTTGTTTAATACTGTTTATTATAAACAGAGCATTTATTTAAATATTTGTATCTATAAAAAGAATGTATAAACATAAAAATGTCTTAAAATAAATGTAAACTATATAAAAATTAATAAAATATCCCTTGCTTGCTTTATTTGATAATACATGTAAAAATGAATAATTGTTGTTGAAAGTGTTCAACATTTTTTCATTAGTATTATGTATATATAATATCAAAGCATTCTCCCACCCATACACACATGTAGATAAATATAATTATGAGTATAAGTGTTTAAATGCATACATACACCTATGTAAATAGACTATATTTGGTCGTCCCCCCACGAGGGCGTCATGTGGCACAAGGCCTTTTTAACGTGGGCATTTCCATAGCCCATTTGAACCCGTATAAACGGGTTCATGGCCAGTTTTACCTGCCCGAAGGAGACTCCGCCCTTTGGCGTAGCCTCCTTCGGGTTCCTCCCGCCCGAAAGCAGAGAGTTAAACCGAACCGTTCGCTCAGAAAGTGAGCGACAGACTATGTAAATAGACACACACATACACACATACACATATATATATATATATATATATATATATATATATACATTAAAATGAAGCAACCCACACTCAACAAAATTACATTTCAAACTAGTCACAACACATTACATTGCATCTAGTCATATGGTTCTGTTGTAATATTTTTTTTTGTGTGATATGATGTCATAGAACTGCATCTTGAAATTATGATCTGCAGCTGCTATTCTGTGACTGTTATCATCACATAGCAATCTTCTCTGTTAACATAACAAAATATCATCTTTGATGGTGGATATCTTTGTACCAATGTCCGAATCACCACTCTAAAGAAGGCTCATGTGAGCCAAAAGCTTAGGACCAACTTAATAAAAAAAATATCCAAATGTTGGACAATTTTTGTCTTTAATTTCACCAGAAATTAAAGCAAACATACAAACTTTAGAACATGTTATGATCAGACATAATAGAGATTCATTGTCTTTTATATTTAATAATGTGTGTGTGTGTATATACTATATATGTACTATTTCATATATATATATATATATATATATATATATATATATATATATATATGTCATAATTAGTACATATATATATATATATATATATATATGTTAATTTAGTATATATATATATATATATATATATATATATGTTAATTAGTATATATATATATATATATATATATATATATATATATATATATATATATAAATAGTATATATATATATATACACACCAAAGTGTAGGTACACATATATGTACTAATTAATATATATCTTTGCTCTGTCTAACAATATCGAGCAATATTATATTTGCA
>CAHIKZ030001447.1:195000-212500 GCA_903632075.3 Acanthosepion pharaonis
AGGGCAAAGTTGGAAATAAGCAGCCAACCATTTATATCCATATTTACATATAAATTTAATGTATAAATATAAGTATATATATATTGGAGACCATCTACATTAAAATGAACCAATCCACACTCAACAAAATTACATTTCAAACTAGTCACAACACATTACATTGCATCTAGACATTGGTTCTGTTGTAATACTTTGGTCTATCACGTGGTATGATGTCATAGAACCTCATCTTGAACTTACAATCTGGCACTGCTATTCCGTGACCGTTATTGTTACATATCAATTTTCTATGTCAAAATAACAAAACATTTATCTTTGATGGTGGATACCTTTGTTTCATTTCTGTATAACCACTCTGTGGATGGCTCATGTGAGCCAAAAGCTTAGGACCAACTTATTAAAAAAAATATCTGAGTGTTGGACAATTTTTGTCTTTATTTTCACCAGAAATTAAAGCAAACTTTAGAATGGCTCATGATCAGATATAATAGAGACATTCATTGTCTGTTATATTTAATAATATATGTTTAAATATATATATATATATATATATATATATATATATATATATATATATATATATATATATATATGTGTGTAAAATACGATGTATATAAACGTGCTACTTATTAGAAAGTGCACAGTCTCAATATCAGTGATAGAGCTAGAGAGTGAAACCCAGTGTTACAAACTCACATCAGTCCAACTAAATATATATATATATATATGTGTGTGTGTGTGTATGTGTGTCTGTGTGTGAGGGTATGCATATATTACTTGACTACATATATATATACATACTATTTTTTGGCCGAGCCTAATGGCTTGGGAATGCCCACGTTAAAAAGGCCGTGTGCCATAGGACACCCTCGTGGGGGGGGGGTTGACTCAATATCGATTTTTATCACTGACTTTCATAATGTCATTAGTTCTTAACTTAGTATCTGTGGTGTTGACACAAATATTTGTTCCTATCTTAATGGTAAGTCTGATAAAGTCAAATTGGCTGCTGGTCTCAAAAATGAATTCAATCAGTTGTTTACTGAGGCAAGAAATGGCTTCTTAATTTTGACACCTCTAAAATGAAACTGCTGTTTTTTAGTCATTTTACTATTATAACATGTATGTGAGCATGAGAGAACAAACAAAATAACAAACTACTCCTGGTGAGACAGAAAGACATGAAGACAAAAATCGTTAAGATAAAATTTTTTGTATTGCCAATATAGAAGATCAAAGGAGAATGCCTCTTTTTGGGCAAGGAACATGACCTTGAGGATGTAGGGAGTTGATACGTGCGTTGGGTTGGTTAACCGAGGTCACTGGTAGTGTCATTGATGGCTTACCTGTTCATCTGCGATTGCTGACAGTGTCATGAGCAGCATTTTAAAAATCAGAAGAGGTGGATCATGACTCAGTATTCTTTATGCCTAAGTGAATGTAATTAACCTGACAAGAATTAAAACTTTAATTTCTGATCTTGAGCTGCTATTGATCCACACATCCATGTGTCTCACTGATTAATGTGACATGGATTAATTATAATCATCATTTTAATTTAGTCATCATCAATGACTACACGTCTGCTAGATTGTTCTTGGTCATCTGGATCAAAATTTTTGCTTTTAAACTTTTGTGAATTGGAATGATTATATTAAATCAATTGCTGGGTGTGCTGCCAGGGAAGTTGGTTCACTGTGTTGTGCTGAACAATTTTCCTCATCAAAACCTGTCTTGCATCTTTATAAGTCTACTGTTTGTCTGTGCATTGAATTTTGATGCCACATCTGATCTTGACAAAATCCAAAGAAGAATCTGCAATGTTATCAGTCCTGACCTGGCATTTCAGCTTCAATCACATTCCCACAACCATAATGTAGCCTTCCTGTATCTCTTCTATAAATATTTTCATGGCAATTGTTCTGATGAGATTTCTATTTTAGTACCTTTATCAATTTAAGTGCAGTACTAGATTGACAGCTGGGTTTCATAATAATGTTGAAATTTCTAAATGTAACTGAAGGTTCTATTCTAATAGCTTCTTCTCTGGCATTTCTTACTTATGGAACTTTCTTCAACTGTCAACTATAATCTTTAAAAAATCAAATGCAATGTCAGTCATCACATTCCATTTTTGAATCCTTTTTTTTGATTACCCTTTCTCCTTAGTAATGTTTTCTCAGTTTAATAAACATTTAAAATTCACAATCCATATATGAATTACATAGAATATGTATGTATTTTAGTCACATGTGAAATGAAATCAGATGTACAAATGCCACCTATTGAAAAATTCTATAAGCCTTTATACGAACAAAAATCATATAAAATCATTAAATAAAAAATACAAGTAAACTATAGTAAAATCTATACTTATTTTTATGAATCAATGTTATCTAGAAAGTAGAGTGTAAGAGAAGAAGAAAGGACTGTCAGGTTTAGCAATAAGAAGAGAATACCATTTAGAAAAGAACTACATTTAGCATCTGTAGATATAATTGTCAAAGATATTGTAATTCTTGAAGGTTTTCTTATACAGTTGTTGCACCTCCTAATTGCTGTGGTTCCCAGGTTCAAACTGACCCAGAGTGGTAGCACCTGTTAGGGTCCCAGCTATGGGCAAATAGTGAGCCCCCACATTGCAATTTGGGTGCTGCATTAGGCTTCTTCAGTTTCCATAGTTTTACTCTGTTTACATATGACAGGGCGATGGTCGCTTCTGTTGTCAGCACTTAGGTAGGTCTTTCAGTGAGCCATTGCATTCAAAGATATTGTACTTCTTTAAGATTCTCTTATACAGTTGTCTATGTGTGCATGTTGGTTCACTGTGTCATGATAGACAATTTTTCTTACCAGAATCTATCTTGTACCTTTATAAGTCTGCAAGTCATTCATACATTGAATAGTTTCCTCATCTAATCTGGTGCTTCTTCTATGTGTCTAGAGACTCTTGATTGATTTATCTATTTTTATAGCTTATCAACCTTTTTGAGGTTATTTAAAGCCAAAATATATTTTGAGATTGTAATAATTTTTTTTGGAGATAACAATGATTTTCTGATCCAAATCATTAACCCATAGCTGGGAGAGGAAGAGATAGATTCATAACTTTTCTAAAGGTATTTTCACATAAGTGAATATAAAGAGCTCAACTGGAATTTAAACTTAGCTCTCTGATTTTCAATTCCAAGCCTTTATCAAATTACATTACCTGCACATCCAGGCTTACAGAAACTGATATTCCTGAATGGTCACTCATCTAGGCTCTGACTAGTTTCAATGTTGCTTAACTTTGGTCATTGTATGAGAACTGGTGTTTCAACATGCCAAGAGATTCTTGATTCTCTCTTCTAACTTCTTGCTTTCTTTTATTTTTTGAATTTAAATGCAATATCACTTATCTGTTTTTTTTTTTTTAATCTTGTTTGTTTTTATTGTCCTTTCTTAATAATAAAATTTTCTGTTTCCTTCGCTATCAGTAACCAATTGCATCTTAATGGATAGGTTGGAATGAAATTATTAAAAAAAAAGCCGCAAAGATCAAATGAAACTAATGAGAAACACTGTCTCCCTGACACTTCAGGAAAGAACTACTGCAAAAGCAGACACACAAGTTCTGCTAATTGAAGATCCACTTAAAATATGAAAGATTGGTTCATATTAAATGAGACTAATTAGCTCATCATTACTGAAGTCATTAGCATTCCATTGCTTATCACACTGCAATTTCTATCAAAAGCCCATTTGTGTGAACTCTCTGTTATCTATTGTCATTTATTTAATATTCGTTGTGGTTTTATTTTGCATTCATATATTTTTACATCTTGATCAATTTACACATTTGATAAACATGTCACTCATACTTATGACATTTATTAAACTAATGACTATTATCATATAATTCTGCTTGTTTCTTTGCTCCTTAGTGTGTACATTATGACCTAACATTACCTCAGATAAACAATGGACCATTCCTTTTTTATTGCAAGGGTAGACCTGTAATAGCTAGCCTGTCTCCTGCCCATAAAATGGGAGAAAAGATATATCAAAAGTGCTGTTTGGTTTTAGGGAAAGGAAAGGAAAAGAACAAAAGAAAGAATGGTTTGAAACTAGATTGCAAGTAAGTAACATGGGCGATTCCATTATTAAGTAAATCATGTGATCATTAAGGAAGTGAATAAATACGAAGTAGCATGATGACTA
Organism: Acanthosepion pharaonis; assembly: GCA_903632075.3. Taxonomy (NCBI): domain Eukaryota; kingdom Metazoa; phylum Mollusca; class Cephalopoda; order Sepiida; family Sepiidae; genus Acanthosepion; species Acanthosepion pharaonis. Next base: position 199,204 of record CAHIKZ030001447.1, read on the forward strand.
TACGATCTCTGTTCACTCTTCTTGTCTATCCACTATTGCTATACGTTAACTCTTTCTACTCTACTACTATATGGATTACAAATCTCTTCTGATCATTATACTATTTGGTGATTACTACTTTAACAAGTATTACTAGTGTGGATATTATTGGATCACATTACTACTAGTACCTGCATCTATGAAGTCTTGAATATAATGAGTATTTTTGGAAGTGATAACAAGCTTTCACTTGACATAGCAAAAGAGACAAGTGAAGCTGTCCAACATCACAAAAGAAAGAAAGAAAGAAGGAGTAAATGAATGAAAGAAAGAAAAAATAAAGAATGAATGAATGAAAGAAAGAATAAAAGAAAGAAAGAAAAAATGAATGAATGAATGAAAGAAAGAAAGAAAGAATGAAATAAAGAAAGAAGGAATAAAAAAAGAAAAAAGGAAAGATAAATAAGGTGATGCCACTCTCAAGTGTTTAATGTCTGCTTCAGTGAAATGGAAAACCTTGTCAATTTTGAATTTTTTCTTACTTTAAATAATGACCTGCATTAATATTTATGATATTATAATTTTTTTTTAAAGTTTTTAAGCTCAAATATTTAATCAGATAATAGGGAAATATCCATGAGTATCTTACAGTCAGAGAACTCACAAGGAACTTCTTCAATCATTAACTTGAGAATTAAGTTTCTTCAGAAAACCAACAAATTAACCTGAAAACTCAAGTCATGTTTTTAAATAGCCTTGTCAGATCAAGACTTTCATATGGATGTTATGCATGGTGCCATACCCCTTCAGGGTGTTGGCAGTTACAACTCTCCACAACTTCCTGCCCTTTTAGCGAGTGAAGCTTCAGTATCTTAGTGAAGATCATTCTTCTTTGAATCACGTGGGCTGGTTCTACGGAATCACAAACCAAAAAGTCTACCAGATAACAGAAACCATATCACTTGAGGACTTTCAACAGCAGTAACAACTAAAAAGGATAGTGCATGTAATTTTGAAGAGAAAATAATGACTTAATCAAGATGCTGACATTCCACACTAATTCAATTAAAAGGTTAGGAAGGAAACCCTCATCAATACTGCAAATTGCTACAAAACCAACACATTAACCTGAAAACTCAAGTCATCTTCTTAAATAGCCATGTCAGATCAAAACTTTCCATATGAATGTCTTGATCTGCATTAATAATGCCAAACTTGTTCAGAAAAACTTAAACTATCTGTTGTATAGAACCACTTTCTAGGATCAATGGTTAAAAATGGTTCTGAGCAAAGGAACCCGTAAGTTTTAGTGAGTACCATCCTCCTTCGAACCTTGCGGACTGGTGCTACAGAATCACAAGCAAAGAACTGTACCAAATAACAGAAACCAACTATTGTTCACCCAATACAAGATCCAAGAGTCACTCAAGGTAGAAGATTACTGAATAAGGTTGTTGAAAGTAAATAACAGCTGACCTGAGATTTGAAGAGGTTAAGGATGTAGTGATTGGGGAAGCATCCTCTCGGGAGTCTATTAAAAAAAGTAGCAGTTTTGGGGAAAAAGCTGTCTGAATAGAACTTCTTCCTTACTATTGAAATATGAATGAAATGAGGATGATTCAACACTGTTCTTTGGAAAGATAGTGGAGTGGTTTGCCATTACTTATGTTATAGTTTTGAATTCAGAGATGTCCTACTAAACTAGTTTCCAACCATGACTAGAGATTCCAGTCTACCCTACCATATTATCAATCGTCATTCATATGGTGATAGGGGTAATATGGATTTATACCTTTCACAAGGGTATTGGTGTGAAAGAGCACAAATTGTCTCAGTTGGAATTTGAAATTGGCTCACTAATTCTATGATTCTGAGAAAGTATGATGGCATGTGGGAAATGAGGGTGGGAAAGATACTGTGCATGTTCCCTCACTGGAAAAATAATTCTTGATACAAGGCATCCCCCACCCCATTGTGAAAGGAGTAATGTTGAATTTGAAGTGATAGATAAACAAATGACAGACTGATTGTCTAACTTACAAAATGTTCTCTATGTGAATGTTTTGGTAACCTTCATTTACAAGATGTGTGTGTGTGTGCATTTATGTGCCTGCAGGTGTGCATGTGTGTGATTGAAGAAAGACATAAACAGAAAGAGAGAGAGAGAGAGCGAGAGAATCTAGGTGTGTGCATGTGTTCATGCGTGTGTATGCTGAAGAAAGTTATAAAGAGAAAGAGAGAGAAAGGGAGAATCTAACTATGCATGCGTGTTTGTATGTGTGTGTGTGTGCATGCAGGTATGTGTATGTGGGAGGTATTGAAGAAAGGCATAAAGAGAGAGTAAGAGAGAGAGAATCTAGGTGTTTGTATGTGTGTGTGTGTCTGTGTCTATGTATGTGTGTGCATACATGTGTATGTAGGTGCATGTGCAATTAAAGAAAGACAAAAAGAGAGAGAGAGAATCTATGTGTGGGTGTGCGTGTGTGTGTGTGTGTGTGAATATGTGCACATGCAGGTGTGTGTATATGTGATTGAAGATAGACTTAAAGAAAGAGAGAGAGAATCTTGACACTAAGTTGATGATAAATGTATGAATATATATTTGAGAATGAATGGTTTGTGATAAATTGAGAATAAAGAACATGTCAGTGTGTGTATAGATATGTATACCTGTATAAATATATATTTAGGTAAGCAAAATCATGTGAAACAAACTTGAAAGAAAGAAGTCCTAAGTTTGTGTATGAATGTCATGGCATGTGCATGTAAATGTACACAAATATTCAAATTTGCATATGCTGTCTATATTTTTGAGATGAGATATTGTAACTGTTACACTATTTATTCAAACTGTTGTCCTCATCTTTATTGCCAATTTCATGATGTTTTGGGCTGCTGTACACTCCAGCCTTCTACAGATGATATACATTGGAATCCTTTATTTAGTCCATAAGGGTTGATTGTTCTAATTTCACATACCATACCTTTATTTTGGATATCTCAGTTAATGTCTCAGTTATCTCCCTTTAGTAACTCAACTCTCTAAGTTTTTATTCCCTCTGCTGTGGCCAGGTATTGAATTTACAACTCTTTGGGTTATTCAAACAATGCTCTTACCCTCTTGGCCCAGTGGGTAAAAGCATTGGTTGTGTAATCTAAAGAGTGATTTGACCCAAAGAGTTGTGAGTTCAATAACTGGCTACAGCAGAAATTGAACAAAAACTTGGAGAGTTGAGTTACTAAAAGGCATGGCATGTGGAACTAGAACAATCTACCCCAGTGAACTAAATAAAGGGCTCAGTTCAAAATTCTAACATATATCACCTGAAGAAGGCCAGAGTGTACAATGGCTGAAACATTGTAAATATGGTGATAAAGAGGAGGACAACAGTTCAAACAATGTAAATAGTGTAAATATCAGAGTACTTATGAACAATATAAACACACAGTAGTAGTTATAATCTACTGGGTGAGTCAAAAGTAATGCCCAGATTCTGGGAAGTCATTTTATTAGTATTTTCATTGCAGATTATTAATTTTCTTTTGTCAATGGCTTAAGGAAAGCTTTTCTTGGAAAGTGGACTGTTTGAGTGGCCAGCACACTCCCCAGTCATCACACCTCCAGATTTATTTCTTTGGGGACCTTGTTTATCATGAAAAGCCTTGTACCAATCAGAAATTGAAGGCTCAAATTACTGCAAAGTTTGAAGAAATTAATACCAAATATCCATCTGCCTTTTCAGCTGTGATTGTATATTGATCACAAAGGAGAGCACTTTGCAATCAAAACAACTTGGTACACTTTCTTAATAATTATCCTTTGAATAAACGGTTAGATAAACATGTCTTTAATTGGTTTCTACCTTCTTGTACACTACAATACACATTGCAAACAAACAATAAGCTGACAGCTGTAAAAACAGAAAATGGGTGCTTATTTTCACTTTATTATGTCAATAAAGGTTACTTTATAAAGAATGAAAGTAACTCCCCAAAACATGCTAATAGATAATCAATTTAAATAAAAAATATTATGTCTTATGACCCTTCAGGATACAGCTCTTCACAGATTCCTTTTCTTTATCTGTGATGACTTCTTGGGAAAGATAGTTTAGTGGTTTCCCATTGTTTTCTTCATGGTTTGGAATTCAGAATAGTCTTAGAATGGATGCTATACAAGGTTAGAGAGCCTAGTCTATCCTACTATTCAACATAGCTTGGAAAGTTTGATACTCACAGGACAGATTGAAGGTAAGAGGGACAGAGGAAAATAATGCATAACTGTCATGGTCTGGTTCCTTGTACCCCGGGTGATAGTTCAAGTTAGAACCAATAAAGAAGAACTTGAACACAAGTATGGAATAACACAGATATATTACAAACAGGAATATATACAGAGAAGTAGAAGTGTTAGTATGAACAATCAGGTTTAGTAGAGAGAACAATGTAGTCTCAACCAGTATCACTATTCCAATGTCTTGCAGTAATTGTCTGAACGCGACTCTGTTTCGGACTAACTCTGACTCGACTCTTGATTCGACTTGAACTACTGACTTCTTGCCTACTCCTAAGGTGCAGTATTTATTAAGTATGGAATAGTCCATTATTATTATTATAGGTAAGATCCCATAACAATAACCTAAATAGTGAACATGAGTAAATGGATGAGGGAACAAGGCTTAGGAAAGATAACAAAAAGACAAAATTTATTAAGGGTCAGAATGGACAGGAAAGTGTGGAGAGCCATGATTGCTAACATGACATGGAGAAGAAAAAAAGTTCCTTTGTTCATGACTTACCCCTTCAGAAAATATCATTAAAATTCATTGAGTGGTATTATGTGGACAAATATAGGTGATATACATAACTCTTGTCTAAATTTATTGGCAGAGATAAAAAAAATACAAAGAGATTTGCTTGTTTATAATTGATATCTATTCAGATGCTCAAGTCTTCTTTATATTCAAAGCAATTTTGAAGCATCTTCATTTTCATTAGTGAGTTTTATTTGTTTTTACAATGTCTTGGATGATACATTCATAAGTTGCCTTCAAGTGAAATTTTGTCCAGTGTCAAATCTGTTACCAGTTCATTAGCTACATTGTCATTTGGGAAAGAATTCTCCACAACTGCTGAAGGAAACATCAGTTGGAACACAAAATATTCAAATAGACAAGCATTTATCTTATATATTTATAAGTCTACTGTTTGTCCTTGTTTTGAATACTGCTGCCATAATTAGTCTGGTGCTCCTGCTATATATATATATATATATATATATATATATATATATATATATATATATATATATATATATACAGTGGTGGCAATAGTTTTGGCATCCTACCAGTTCACAAAAACTAGTGTGAACTGATTCTTGAAATTATAAATGGTGAACCAGTTGTTGGATTATCTGAAAATAATCTTATATATAATAGCTAAAAATATAATTGATACCATTGCCATAAGTTCTGCAGAAGCTGAAAGTGGGTTTTCTGTGATGAAAAAAGAAATTGTCATAAATTTGAATCTTTAGGACTGCAGCAATTCAGTTTAAATGTGGCTAGGAAACCATAACACAGCTGATGACATTAGAGTCAAAAAGCATCAGACTTCTGAACCAAAATATGATAACAGGATTTCAATGTAGAAATATCATAATATAATAAATAAATATTTTTTATTAAATTATCAAAATGGTTTAATTCTTTTTGATATAATAAAGTGATTTGTTTCTATTCTCAGATTGAAAAGAAAATAGGCAGAATAGGTTCCTAAAGAATACTTGCCTTTATAGAACCCATTCCTGGAAATTTCAGATGCCATTATTGTGTATATATATATATATATATATATATATATATATATATATATATATATATATATATATATATATATATATATATATATATTTTTTTGTTTATAGCACATTCCAAGTCAATTGCCAGGTGTTGCTGAGATAATCCCTCCTGGTGCCCAAAACCAGAAAGAGCGCAACTCTGATGCCCACAAGCTGAGCCGGCCAGATAGAGGATCCTTCACAACACCCTCCACTAATTCATGATACAATAGTCTACTTGACTGTGAAACATCACTAGACTGAGAAATGACCTACAGAGGAAACTTGATTAGTTCTGGGGCTTATGACAGCACTCAGCCCCCAAAACAGGAGGAGTGATGGTAAGGCTTCCCTAAGACTCCCCTCCAAAATTGATTTCTCTGTCAACATGCGGCATAGGGAAGCTAAACTTAAGGCATGCTGATGGCACATATATGGCATTCCCATACCCCCATGACATGAATGTTGGGCAACAACCTCTCTGCAGACCTGATGCTTGCAACCATCCCCCAAGAGGGTGAACAACAAGCCCTTGAGTGCCTTCTTTCAGTTCTTACAGAGAAGAAGTACAGCCAATCAATAAAGGATAAGAGGAAAGACATAAGTTGAACATTCCTCAGATCTAAACTTTACAGACAACTGCTGGAACACGACACTGACCTTTGACTGTACCTTGGACCAATTTTTCTTCAGCTGGAAAGCAGGAACAAACCACACTTCAAGAATGTGAATGAGTTCGTCTGTCCAACTAAAGGGCTCCAGAAGCATGACCCACTTCCAGACACCTAACTGCAAGCTGGAAGACTTGTCATGGTTAATCTTGGCCGCTGTCATCTTTTTGTACCATTCAAGCACTTTCTGTACCACCTCAATGTTGCTGCAACACGACATGAAAATGGATAGGTCATCGGCATATGCAGTGCTTCCAGGGACAGTGATTCCATTGGCAACTGCCTTGGACTGATCCGAATTGATCAGCACAGCTTGATCATCTTCTACACTCTCTAGGATCATGTGGTTGCTCTGAATTGTTCATCCCTTCACAGCACATCTGCTTGAACCCCAACAAACACTTGGCAACTGACTGCAAATGCTCCGTCAGGATCTTGACCATAATTTTTGACTGTGTTAAGCAGAATTATGGGCCTATAGTCATCTATATCTTGCCCACCATCCTTGCCCATTTTAACAGTGTGATCATATCCTTGGAGATCCAGTCAGAGGCTGCCCCTGTCAGAACCAATTGTTGAACACAATAGTTAAAATCGAAACAAAGTAGGGAACAATCATAGGGAAGACCATCAAGTCCTGGAGACTTGCCACTGCTGACTCTCTTCAATGTTAAGTGAACTTCACCCTTTGTGATCTCACCCTTGCAGCTAGCCACTTCAGTCAGCTTAAGTCGAGGGAAGTCAGCCAAATATGAAACTCATCACCATAGAGGCAGGCTCCTTGGTAAAATGACTTTTGAAATGCCACTGAAATGCCTCGCACATGTCTTTGGTCAACCTCAGAATACACTCCTCTGGGGTATTGACCTCCCAAATGTAATGATCGAAACCTTGACAGATCTCTTCCTTGTGCAATTTTGTGCCCATGTTCACAGCTTTGTTAGACATCTTGTTTACCCTATGTCTAACTACCTGATTCTGATAGTGCTTGTTAGCCTTATTCTCCAGAGCCTGCCTGGCTAAATTTATCTTTAGGGAATCTCTCCCACTCTGTCTCTGCCTGGGACAGACTATCCTTAAGAGACTTCAACATTTTAGCCTTATCTAGGGTGAGTTGTTAGCTATATTCATTGGTGAAAGTCCTAATGCTATCCTTAAACCTCTCCCACCACTTACTCCCAATAACTGCCCCTCCCTAATTCCTGCTGCACTAATCTAGTTAGCTGTTGCCGGAAGTCCACCTGTCCAGTAAAGACAGATTGAACTTCCAGTGTCCAATCATTCTAGGCCTAGTACCAAACACCATCCAATATTGGCCACAACCAAAAGCCCCTCCCCAGCATTGACATGGGCAAGGTACACTTTTGCATTCAGGGAATGTTTAACTAACAAGGAAACAATTCTGGTCAGCTGGTTCCCGTATGCTGAATAGATGACAAGGTTGCTAGACAACTCATGAGCATCAACGTTGCAAACAGTGTGTCTCCTGGATCGGGGTCACATATACTTCGAAGGACAAGAGATCACAAAGCAGTTGAGAAGCCTTACTCCAATCTCTCAAGCACTTCACATTCAAACTAGCTAGCTTGATAGACATTTTCTAAGTGAGATCCCTTAGACGTAGACTGGTTGGAAATCTGTAGGGAGTACAGATTGTCCCAGATTACTGGTACCAATGTCAGACATTATTTGTCCCTTCAAGACAATACCACTGATGTCCATCAGGAAAGTGAGCTTAAACATCCTATATAAAACTGGGACTCTCCCTGCCATTTTCTTCAACTCCAAAGACTCTCTCTTTGACATCTGGAGCTTTGGATAAGCATCGTTGGCCCCTGCCAAGTGGTCCCAGACTTTTATGTTTTCACCTGTATTTCTAATTAGGGTGACCAATCTGGAGGTGTTTGGGAAATTGCTTGGGTCCTCTATCAACAACTCATCAATGGAGGTACACTTAAAGAGAAGCTTTAAGAAGGCATTCCTCAGAGAGGAAAGTTCTCTCTCAAGGGCCTCCCTGTTCACACAGCAAATCTTTTCCTCTTGAGGGAAATGTTTTTTCTTTTTCCATTCAGATGGGTTGCAGAGTGAGAAGAAGAAGATGGGACCTTAGAAGAGGATGAAGGCTCCTTGCCTTACTTGGCAGCTGATTTTTGTTGGTAAAGCAGTGGCAGATTGGGTCTTGGCATCTGCCAGGAACTTCTCCATCCTACTTCACCAAGACTTCTAATTTTGGGTGACTTTACATATTCTTCTTCTTTTCTTCTTCTTCTTCTTCTTCTTCTTCTTCTTCTTCTTCCCTTTTCAGCAAGGAGGATCAAGGTGGAAGCATTTCCTCCACCTCCATGAAGCGGTCAAATGGCTGCTACAGTTCAGATTGTTGCTGCTGCTATTGTAGTTCTTGCTGGCATTGTGTGCCAGCTGTTGCTCTGGCTGCTCCCACTGTTGCTCCTGAGTTTGCTGCTGGTGCACTTTTGTAGGCGACCTCTGCTGCTGCTCCTTTAGCTGCTCCTTTGACCCCTGTTTTGGCAGTTTCTTCAGCTGCTGTTTTGGCTGCTTTGTTGGAGATACAGCCTTTTTTAGTGGGACATCCTGCTGGAGAAGAAAGGCAGCTGACTTTTCCCTCTCCTCACTACATTATTTCATTCATTGAAGCCTCTTTGGATCTAACCAGAAACTTAAACCCACACTCCTTGTTCTGGTGCTGTTAGTTTAGAAGCTGGTGCCACTGGTGTTGCTGGTATTGTTGGTGATGGTGCCAGGTTCTTCCTGGGGTAATATTTCGAAAGGTGTTCTGTGGCACCATAGGACCAGCAGAGAGGATCTTGGCCTTCACATAGATTGAACAGCCTCTACAGATAAACACATTAAGAATCTCCATAAAATTTTTCCTGGTCAATGTGACCATTATTTCTTCATGACTGATTGCAATGCCAGTCTTGCTTTTGACATCAGCAATCTCACCAAACTTTGTAAAGAAATAGCCCAAGTGGTCCTCAGTAATATGTAAAGGAACCCTGTGCAAGTTCACCTTTGTCTTCCTGGTTCTCATATATTCTGTCTGCATCCTCACTGACTTTGTTGTGAGAATGATGCTCCCCCCAGCTAGTAATTTAGCTGCATCTTTAGTTGCCCGCAGGATGTCCCACATGGCGTACTTTTTCAGGCCAACAATTTAACACCAATATTGAGGCTTTTTAGGGCCTTCTCCATAGTCTCCCTGCTGACACATCAATCTTTGTGTTTTTATATCCGTTGTCAACAGGGAAAATTGTCTTTGTATTTGTAGCCTCAAGAAGTGAGAGCAGTGGTAGCGGTTCATTTCCTTTGACAAATTCCTCAAACTGCTCTTTCAGACCGACATAATAATCAGCTCCTTTCTTTTTAGAGGGCCTATCTGCTGCTCATGCTGAAGTGCTTGCAGCTGTGGGTGTTGGTTATAATTGTTAGAAATTCACCATAATGGTGGTGTTCCCACATCACCATACACAATCAAAACAAAAAGAATTCAAGTGATGAAGACAAAACATGTCGAGGCAAACAAAACAATGATGAATGTAAACAAAATGTAACACTTTCTTTTGAACAACTTGAAATTAATTGACGTAAAAACATGTCAATCTCACTCTCCAAACAACAGAAAAATGTTTACTGAGGAGAAATTTAAAAAAATTGAAATACTGCCTTTTAGCATCCCAATACCACTTTCTTATCAATGTTGAATTTTGTACAAATCTGTGCAAAAAGTGGATCAAAGAGCTTATTCAGCCTAATACACATTTTCAGGAAATCTCAACTTTTAATTGGTCAATAAACACACAAGTGGGTATTGCAATCCACTCACGTACATATATTTTTTCCAGCATGTGACCAAGTCAAGTTTTCCTGCTCTTTTTCTGGCAACCTGTCACGTGGTTACAATAATTATAAATAGCAGACATGAGCTTGTTCTCTCTTCTTCTTCTTCCTTGATTTCTCTCGCTACAAGATGTAGTTGTAAAAAGGATTTGCGTCTTGACCATGTGTGGGCAGATGCCCATGAAAACATATTTACCCATGCATGTATGTACAAAATTTTCCAAACTACATTACAAACATATGAAACATTTCCAAACCAGCAACAAGAACTTTTCTTTTTGAAATACTCTTTTAAAGTTAAAAGTTTATTCAGCATTTCCCAGCTTTATAATTCATTCAGCTTTGGGAACTCAGATAAAAATATTTCAATTTCATCAGTAAAACTTTAATTCAGTCAAAGGGACAGAACACCGACAAAATAGTAACCTCTATGCATGTACATCATTACACAAAAAAATAAATATAAATCTTGTTGTTATAAAACCGTTTTTGTTCTTTGTTGTTTCATATTTTGTGGCATTTCGCATTAAATATAAATTGTGAGGTCATGTTAACAAACAGACATCTACAAATGGTCATATATAGTAATTTACCAAGCATGGCTTAGATGTGGCACAAGGCCGAAAGTAGGGGGCATCCTGTAAGGATCGAACTCAATACTCAGTTGTAATAGTTCTAGCGAGACAAATGGTCATATATATTAACATACCTCAACAGCCTAATGGTTAAATCTACTTTGTCAGGAAGGGAAATAAGCTATTGTCACTTATTAAAAACACATCTATTTGTAATGATATTGCCTACTCCTTTGTTCTGGATACCCGGAACATCAATCTGCTTTTTATACATACAAACACGCATGCACTTTTATCAATAAATATACGCCATGACAGTCCCTTATTCATAACTACACATGTGTTCGAGTTATTATTATTTTATCAATACACATCCATGCACTACATGACATGACACTATTAAGCTGAAAATTTGGATTCGAGTTGGTTAGCCAAGGATGGTTAATTCAGTCCTAGATATGAGTCAGCATAGTTAACATATCACATACCTCATTTTCCAGTGAACCTAAACAACTCAATATGGAGCTATAATTATCAAACTAGTCTTACAAATCAATTTTTTGTGTTTGACCCTCACTGGGTGCATCATACTTATGGTTTTCTGCCAGACTAAGCTTAGTAATTACTATGCAGTAAAAACAAAATAACAGAAATTTTTGGTGTGATGTGGTATCCAATTAGAGCAGGGTGTGTCAACCTTTTTTTATACCTCACACTCTTAGAAAATTTTTGACGTGTGTTCATACCCTATCACATTTGAAGATGAATTCTAAATTATAATCTTTGAAGCACATACATTACTGTGGGAGGAACAAATTAAACTTAACAAATAAGCTTTTAATTCAGCAAAAATGCAACTATAAACCAAGCAATTAGATTTTAATTAAAAATATTGTAATCAGTAAAATGAATTGGAAATGTGAACATAAAATTCAATGACTTAAAGAAGTCCTTAAATCTCTTGTTTCTTGGTCATGAAACCTTTTTGCTGCCTGCAATATGCATATCTGTCTGTGGATTTAGACAATGCCTACATTTTTTCTTGACTGATGAAAGAGAACTGAATCAAAAAATTAATTGATTATTATAAAATAGCATTTTTATTAATAAATGAGTACTAAAGGTTACATTGAACTAGTGATGATGAACTGTCAATGATAAACTATCTCTAACCCTCTCAAGGCACACTAGCAGCTGTCTGAGTGATAACAAATCAATCAAGCACATAATCCCCTATCTTGCACCCTATGAAGTTTCATCTTGCACCCCTGGAAAGCCCTTAGTCCTGGGTATGACAATAAACTACAGTAAGGCCATTGGTTGGGAGATTAGAGGCTTTGAGAAGCATGGAACAATTTTTTAATAGTTGTTCTCAGGTCCACCCTGACCCAGGGGGGTTGCACCTGTTAGGGTCCCAGCTATGAGCAAATAGGGAACCCCCAAACATTATGAAAGTATAAAAATACATTTTTATAGTAAAAATATCAATGATATATATTCACAGTAAAATTACCAACAATATATTTTATAGCAAAATGAACAACAATGCATTTTATCTGTAATTGAAGCCATAAAACTATTTTTCAAAATATTTATATTTTGGCATTAAATAACCCATAGAGGTTGATATGCCACTAAACAAAATCAAACAGCCTGGAAACACTTGAGTTAGTGCGAGAAAACTAATTGACCAGCATCATCCAAAAAAGGCTAATTTTCTGATGGATAAGATACTGCTACATGTGTATACATGTGAATGCAAGTTACATGTATGCATGTCATGTGAATCATACTTACATTTTAGATTCAGTGAAACAAAGTGCATTGCTGAGTTCCACTAAATTGCAATAAGATGGAATACCACTGATGAATCTTTCTATTTTTAGAAATCAATAAGTGGTTTACTGGCTGAAATCAATATCTGGCACTAGATATTTCATAACATAGCTTGAGCAAAGATAGCTATGGCTGATGTGATTAAATGACATATCTCATATTTGGTAACATGACATAACAAAAGATAATATAAGTGTACTTTTAAAATCATGTGGAGAACTAAGTACATGTGTGCTGATATGGACTTAACCTAGACTGCATATATAAAGTATTTATCACAATATCCTGATATAGGTATGTCTTTCTTGCCTATTTTTTCATGTGGTCAGTGTTGGGCAAACAATTTATAATAAAGAAACCTTTTTTTCCTTGATTGACTTATACAATTTGACATAAGGGAGCTTTATTGTTTGCTTGACCCAAACAATTTGCAAGAAGGAAACCTTGATCCTTATTTGACCTATCATTTTCTCTTCATTTTATGTTTGAATAAAATGAAGACAGCTATCAACCATATATCAGTAAGTTGTGTTTTACTACTC
>CAHIKZ030001447.1:217500-302500 GCA_903632075.3 Acanthosepion pharaonis
TTGATAGTAAAATTGGATTTTTTCAAAAATTATAGTGTGTTGCAATTCTGTGTCAGTTTACATGTTAGCCATATATTAAACTTATATTGTACTGAAAAAAGGAAAATATCTCTGCTAATATAATTTTTCTCAAATTATCTAAAGTTGTGTTTCTGCAGGTGGTATAATAGTTAGTGGCTTGAAAATGTGTTTCTGCAGGTGGTATAATGGTTAATGGCTTTGAATCAGAGAGCAGAGTTCAAATTCCTGTTGGGTTTGTTACATTCACTTACATGCTAATACCCTCAGGAATACCCATTTCTTCTACTCACCATGCAGCTATGGTTTAAATAATGGGATAGACTGAGCTCTTCAGCCTTGGATGGTGACCAGTCTAGGAGGAGTACAACTCTGAATTCAAAACCAGTTGGGCATGGAGCTCGCAATTCTAGCCCATAAATAATTACTTGCTATGGAAACCACACTAACAATGCATAGCATGTTGAGAACTGTGGCCCAGTAGTTCTCACCAAAGTCTACAGGACTTCAGTGAGAGTGAGTTTGTGTTAGTATGGCTTAAATCTCTAATACCTAAAATTATAATATTAATCAGTCAGGAAGTGCCCAATCCTCTTTTTCCAACCTTGACAAAGTTCAAATGTATCTATGTGACCTTGTGGTTGATGAATTGTTTTCCACCCTACAACCCCTTTCCCACAGACAAAACATCATAAGTCTCTTGCTACTCTATTGCTATTTCCATGGAAAATGTTCAGACAAGCTACATTACTTAGTTCCACCATTACAGACCTTTACAGCTAAGACCCACCATACCATATACACTCTGTCAAATTCTTTTTATATTCCATTGATAAGGAAGAAGTTCCATTCAGACTTCTTCTTCACAAAGGCCATTGCTTTCTATAGCAAACTACTGAGAGGATGCTTTCTCGATCATTACAATCTTAATCTTTTCAAATCTAGGGTCAATCATTATATGTCATACATATCTTTATAATATACACTCCTTACCTTCTACTTTGACATCTGTACAACAACTTTATTGAGTAACACTCTACCATGAGTGGGTCTGGGGTTTTGTATTGAGTGAATAATAATGTAAATAAAAAATAAATTATTATATCTCTGAGACATACCTTTCTTAAAATTAGTTCTTTAAAAAAATTACAAGCAAAAGAAAACTTACACCAATTTTCTATGTCTAAGTTGATGCAAAGTTCTCACTACCATAACTTTCACAGTATCAGAAAAATATTATAAATGTCATTGAAGTTCTTATATAGGTATACTCATTAATAATTGCTTGTGGGAAAATTATAATTTTGTTTCTTCTGATTTTGGTCAAAATCATTACTGAATATGTAATGCATATTTGACTAAATATAAAATGCAAATTTGACTAAATATGAAATGCATATCTGGCTCAATATGTAATGCATATTTGACTAAATATGAAAAGCTTATTTGACTAAATATAAAATGAATATTTAACTAAATATGAAATGCATATTTAACTAAATATAAAATGTATATTTGAAAGAATATAAAATGCATATTTGACTAAATATGAAATGCATATTTGAATAAATATAAAATGCATATTTGACTAAAAATAAAATATTTGACTGAATATTAAATGCATATTTGGCAAAATATGAAATGTTTATTTGTCTGAATATGCAATGCATATTTACTAAATATAAAATGCATATTTGACTAAATATGAATTGCATATTTGACTGAATATCAAATGCATATTTGACTAAATACGAAATGCATATTTAACTAAATATGAAATGCATATTTGACACTATTTGATCTTCATATTTAATCTGAGAAAAAGTATAACAGAAACTAAACAACAAATTACTAAAGTTTATAATAATGCTACAGAAGGTGCAATTATTGAACGTGAATGGTTTGCAAAGTATAAAAAGGGAAAATTTTGAGTTCAAGGACAAAGAATCCTGTGGAGGACGTCAGAAGTTAAAAAATGAAGAATTGAAGAAACTTTTCAAGTAAGATGTAGTACAAACCACTTTTAGCAGGTAAATCAAGGAGAATCTTTTGCAAAATCATGGGAATAATTAAGAATCTATGAAAATGGGTTCCACTTTGTTTTGTCCATCATTGTTTAAATACTTATTTTGCTCAACATAGAAAAAGTGATTTATAAAAATACTAGTCACTGGCAATGAAAGATTGTTTTATAACAAGAATCAAAAATAAGAAAAACTAATGCTGGATCTCAAATTTTCAATATATCCACATAAATGGAATATATTTGGAGAACAAATTTCTGTGCCCAATTTACTCTCCTTCCCATCATTTGAACAGGTGTAAAGGTTTATCCCTTGTTTCCTGTTTAAGATTGGGTTCCCAGTTCCTTCTAAAGTTTTCTTTCATCCATAGTAACCCCCTTGCATCTTAGTGGCATTATGGCCTTGCTTGGGGTGAAATGATTAAAAAAAATTCAAAAGATATTATTTCTTCCTATATATATATATATATATATATATATATATATATATATATATATGCTCTGTTATAATAAATACATTGAGCTCTCAGTGGATCAGTTTTAATATTTGTTATTACTAGGACCCACCTGGATTATATACCAACAGACCTACTACCTGTATATATATATATATATATATATATATATATATATATATATATATATATATATATATATATATATATATATATATGCAGTGACTGACTGCATTGGTAAAATAATTATTAGTTTGAAGATGTCCTTTTAGGGACAAAATTTGTAATAAAGGAATTTGTTTCATTTTGTCATTCAGTTCTCAAAGGCATCAGTGCAAAGTGAACAATTACACCACATGCACATAGGGTGGCTTGATGGTTAATATCTCAAAAAATGGAATGAGAAAGCCAATTTCAAATTCTGGCTGAAATAAATTGTGTTCACTTATTGGAGAAGCCATAAATCTATCTCTTTGCTTCCACAGCTATGAGTAAAATTGCAGATTTCTAGCCTCGCTTGGCAATTAGTCTAGAGAAAAGATAAACCTCAATTCAAAAACCAACTATGCGTAGAAATATTAAGAAGTAGCAATTGAAATTCCACCCAATAAAAAACTACTTGCTAAAGTATGATTGGTACACAAGGAAGCAAGAATCTACTAATGACTGATCTTAAAGTTATTTGTTTTGGATCTTTCTGTAGTTTTTTATAATTACTTTAAAAACAGATTTTTAGTATCTGTCTATATTTCTGAGATAAGATATTGTAATTATTTACTTTGGACTGTTGTCCTCATCTTTTTTGCCATATTCACAATGTTTCAGTCATTGTATGCCCCAGCCTTCATCAGGTGATTGAAATTTCGAACTGAACCCTTTATTCTGTTCACTGGAGTAGATTGTTCTAGTTCCATATGCTATGCCTCTTCTGAATGTCTCAGTTATCTCTCTTTAACAACAACTCTCTAAGTTTTAGTTCATCACTGCAGTAGCCAGGTATTGAACTCACAACACTTTGGGTCAAGTTACTGGTTCCAACCAACACTTTTATCCACTGGGCCATGTGTCCTTGAGGATTTTTAGCAGTAATTGAAATTCCACCCTATAAAAAAACTACTTGTTAAAGTATAATTGGTATACAAGGAAGTGTGGATGAGATCTAAAATCAAGAATCTACTGATGACTACTGATAACAAAGTTATTTGTTTTGGATCTTTCTGTATTTTTTACAGTTTTTGTATTTTCTATAATTACTTTAAAACAGGTTTTATTTGAAAACAAAAATGTTTTGAGGATTTTTTTTAATTCGATGTACCATCAGAATGATGGCAATCATAAATCTCTACAGATTCTTTTTCTTCATGAATTGCTTTGTACTCTTGAGAAATATAGTGGAGTGGTTCCACATTGCCTCTTCCATGGTTTGTAATTTAGATTTTTTCTTCTTCTAGACTGGTAACCAACCAAGGCTAGAGAGCCCAGTCTACTATCCTGCTCTTAAACACCTGGTTTGGGGTGGGGGAAAGAGATAGATTCATGTATTTCCCAAAGACATTAGTGCAAAAGTTAACATAACAGAATAAGTTTAAAATTTGAACTTGGCTTGATGATTCCATTTTCTATACCAATATACATTATACAAACCACATATATATATATAAAAAGTTAAGAAAGTTTGGCTTTGATAAACAAAAGAGATTTCAAGTTATTCTTATATAACCTTGAGAAACTGAAAACAGATGTGCTACAAACATGTAAGCACTAAACATTTCCATGTATAGGAAGTTATATCCACACTCACATAAATACTGTTCTTATCTAATAATTTTATTTTTGTGTGGGCGATTTTGTCTCTCCCCAACTTCCTATCCTTTGTATCTCTTAGTAATGTTTGTCTTTTTACCATCCCTTTCACTCTATGTTCTGTCATCAATTCATATAAGGTTGTCAGTTGTCTCCACCTGTCCCTTATACTTTCAGTATGTCCTATGAGTGTCCAATTTTCCAAGCCCTCTTTCCTTATTATGTGTCCCAGAAATTTCAGCTGTCTCTTTCTGATACTGAGGACAAGTGTCATTCTTTTTTCTATTTCCCTTAAAACTTCTTCATTGTTTACCCTCTTTATCTATAATATGCTCAGCATCCTCCTGTAGAATCATAATTTTGTTGCTTCTAGTCTTCTCTATATCTGTGAACAAAATTGTCCTGCATTCACTGCCATAAAGGAGGATTGATATAATATAGCAGCTTGGCATTCTTTTATGTGTTTCTGTTGAAATTTTCCTGTGTTTTAATACTTTGCTTAGTTTTTGGAAGGCAATGTTTGCCATTTTAAAGTGAATTCCAATTTCGGTGTCTCATTTTACATCCATTGTTAAGACATTCCCCAGATATATAAAATTCTGTACGTAGTTGAATTTGAAATTTCTAATTTGTAGTTTGCATCTTGGAATGTTTCTTTCACTGACAACCATAAATGTTCTTCTTACAATTGATGCTTAGTCCTTTCTTCTTGCTTTCTTTTACTACCTCCAATTCATAGTTTGAATTTTTGTCCCTCTTGCTGATAACCATAAATTCTGCCTTCTTACAATTGATGGTTAGTCATTTCTTCCAGCTTTTCTTTTCTACCAGGTCAAGTAGTTTTCCTTCTGTCTCTTTCATAAACACAATGCCATATAAGCTCTTCATGATTGTTGATTCTATTGAAATTTTCCTGTGTTTTAATACGTTACTTAGTTTTTGGAAGGTAACTTTTGTCTTTTAAAGTGAATTCCAATTTTAGTGTCTCATTTTACATCCACTGTTAAGACATTCTCCAGATATATAAAATTCTGTACGTGTTTGAATTTGACATTTCCAATTTGTATTTTGCATCTTGCGCTGTTTCTCTTGTTGACAACCACACATTCTGTCTTTTTACTTAGTTTAGTGACTAGATGCTTAGTCCTTTCTTCTTGCTTTCTTTTAATACCTCTAATTTGTAGTTTTCATCTTGGCCTGTTTCTCTTGCTGACAACCATAATTTCTGTCTTTTTACAATTGATAGTTAGTCCTTTCTTCTAGCTTTCTTTTACTACCTCCAATTCATATTTTCCAACTTGAGCTTTTCCTTTTGTTGACAACCATACATTCTGTCTTTTTACAATTGATGATTAGCCCTTTCTTCTAGCTTTTTTTTCTACCAGGTTGTGTAGTTTTCTTTCTGTATCTTGCATAAACACAGTGTCATATGTGCTCTTCACGAATGTTGGTTATATATTTCTAATATAATACCTGTCAAAATTAACAAGATCACTAAAGTAAGGATTAGAGCTTCAACTTAGGATCGGAGTATTTGTGTGCTCTATTAGGATCAGTGTAATATCTGTGCATTAACAAGTCTTTAACACAATATATAAGGGGATGTCTACTCAATCATGTGCATCCACTGAATATAACATTTAAAGTAATAAGAAATAATGTCGGATTATAAATGAAGTCAATTAACTCCTTAGGAAATACTTTGTTTATGTTTCAGACATAAAAAATATGAGCAAATATGGACTTTAAGAGATCTAAACAAGAAATGGGCATTTCTTAAATAGGCACAATTAGCCTATTGACTGTGAAAGTCTTCCATAGCTGAATTGTCTAAAAGCACACCAGGATTAACAGTGGTTACGCTTGCATGGTGGGGGTGGGGATGCAGCTTCAAATCCTGCTGGAAGGTACATTTTCTTTATGAAAACTCTCAAATTCACAGGTTGGAGGACATAGATTTACAAAACAGGAATGTCTACTCAAACATATATATCCACTAAAATAGACTAAAGTAATAACACACTATATATATATATATATATATATATATATATATATACAACTACATATATGGGCCTGAATATTCAAGAAATCTCAGGCTGGTAGTGGTAGATGCATTTGGATAAAAAATACTGTTTAATTAAATAATACTGTTTAATTACAAAACAGAGGTTCTACTCAAATATGAGTATCCATCAAAAATAACATTTAAACAAAATAAATTAAAAATTACAATAATTTAATTAATTTAATCCATTTCCTCTCTCTCTCTCTCTCTCTCTCTCTCTATATATATATATATATATATATATATATATATATATATATATAATATATTATTATTATTTTATTATAAGGGATTATAATAAAAACATTGAAATTGCTACACAGAACTTTCATGTTTCAATACTTTGATTGTACTTCTTCAGGTGTTGAGATGTTGAGAGTTTTCCTGCGTGTGGGTGTACGAATCAAGACAAACAAAGTTGTAGGGGAAAATACTGGTATATTTGTAAAAGCAATTAACAATAGAGTGATTAGTAAAACGAAGGTCGGTTAGTACGAAACAATATCCAAAGTCTATAGTCCAATGGTATGTAACGAGTAACTTTATCTGGACTGCTGTCGCTGACGCTCTCCCTGTTCTCTCTCTAGAGCTGACTTATATAAGAGGGACCAGTCCATTTCTAGTTAGAAGGTGAGTGTGCCCCAACATCAGGCGAAGGTAAGTAACTGGTGATTAAATGATTTTTAAGAAAATTTAAAAAGCAAAGTGTTACCTCTTTTCTGAAAAGTAAAGTGGGGATTGGAAAACATAATGTCAGAATTAAAAATAGACTTGTGGGTATGTCTTAATTAACCAATTAAATGTCAGATCTGTACTAAATATAAAATTAAGCTCAGAGAGTGGAGGTGAGGGAGTTAATTTTTCCTGACATGATAAGCTGAAACTTAGATGGGTCAACATTGACAATTGTGGAAAACAAGCAAGCAACAAATGTATTGTCATTGTAGACAAATAAGAAATGTTCAATTTTTGAAAGGATGTTGAGGGTAGAGGTAGGAGGATAATCAGACATAAAGCTAATTTCAACTGAAAATTTTCTTTTTTAATTTTAGATACGGGAAGCTTCTTAAAGGGGCCTGTAGATAAAATTAAAAATGTGAAACATCTATATAAGATATTAATAATACTACTAACTGGATGGCAATACATAGCAATATTAAAGCTGAATAAGCAAAATAAGATAATTATTCATAGAAGGTGGACCATTATTTACTAATAAATTATGTCTATAAGAAATGGTAATACGTAATTTTTTAAAATTTAATCATATTTTAAGGCAAAAGATAAACTGTGTTGGCAATTTACAGTTAATTCACTCCATTAGTTTAATAGGGATTTTTGTCAGCAAATTTGATAATTTCTAGTTTTTCATGCAAACATAAAAAGCAAGGTTCATTTAAAGATTTACAAGTCCTAGCTTTTTTTTAGTATTTTCTATTTTACTGTAGGGATTTTATTAACTTCTTTTAAGTTACAAAAATAATAAGAAACGTATGTCCTATTTCTGTATGCATTATTGGTAAAAGTTAATATATGTTGGTATCACCTAATTTTAAAGGAATTCTTAGTAGCCTCGATATAAAATTATTTAACTGTTGGATTTTCTATGGTAGAAATAGTTCTTAGATAAACAATAAAGTCTGTTTGACATCAGTTTTGTAGTGGACATTCGTTAGAATTTCTACAATTGCACTTGTTGGTATTATCTGTGTTTGTTGCTTTGGAATGGCTATTATTACTCAGTTTTTTGTATTGATTTAAAATTTTAATATGTTTTTTAATTTTTTCAAGACTATTGGTACATCTGTAGCTTAGTTTTAGTGTATTTCTGTTAAGAATCTTACTAAGTGGATTATTTCTGGGGAAGTGTTTCTCAATTAAATGGAAAAACTTTTGCCCTAACTTAGCACTAACTATTTGGTTGAATGGGGATGCATACTAAATGATTTTTCTGTTTCTATTCTTATTCCTCCGATCACTGTTATGTTTTATATATTTGATGATTTTTAAAGCATTGTTATAAACTTTACTATGTTTGTAAAAGACATCTTCACTGGAAGAGTTATTACTAAGCTTATATTCTATGGTAGTGGGTATGTGTTTTTATTATGGATAAAATTTCTTCTTGAGATTACAGGTTGTTACCAGCTCACTCTTTTATTTAACATACTATTGGCAATTATCTGCTGTATTATCAATTTCTCCATTAAACATAGGTAGCATCTTGTACCTGTTTCCCTATAAGCTTGAATAATTTATATATGTATATATATATATATGTCATCTTCAACATATTCAGTTCCTAGAATTCAACAGTTAGACTACCCATACATATGATTTGATTATAGTGTTGTAGGCTTGTACAGAAGAACTAACTACAGAGAACTGGTGTATATAGTGAGCCAAAGTCTGCAAATATCCCTCCTCAGATTTTGAATTCAGAGCTGTCCTTCTTTTGGACTGGTTGCCAAGGTTAAAGAGCCCAATCTTTCCTAAAATTTAACTCATAGCTGGGGGTGGAAGAGATGGATTCATACTCTCTGCAAAAGTATTTGTTTGTAAGTGAATGTAACGAACTTGACAGGAATTTGAACTTGGCTCTCTGATTTTTCATTCTAAGCCACTATCCATTACACTACCTGCTCACACACAGAAACACTCACAAACACACATATGGAATCACACACATAAATGTACACATTTGCAATACATGTACATCACACCCAGAGGTATTTCTCATAGCTTAATTTATAATTAAGCTTGAAGAGAGTCTTTAGATTTTTCAGGTGCATTTCATGGAATCCATTAAACCATTATTTAGAGCAGTAATCTTCTGAATCAAAAGTTACTTAATCCTGAATAGACTTAAAAGTTGCACACATTATCCTTTGGCATAATTCTAGAATTATCAGATTGATTGGAAAGTCAAAACAGTATACGGGTGCACCTCCAAAACTCTAGTTGACCAGAGATTGCCTGCTGATCTCTCCTCTGACCTAGCTCTAACATCTCAGTCAGGGAAAATTGGCAGGTTACATTGAATGTCTCAAAAATCAAATTAGTTATATTCCATCATTGCCAACTGGTTGGTTGGTTAATTTTGTTTAGTGGTAATTTTATCAACCTCTTTTACCAACCTCTATGGGTTATTTAATGCCGAAATCTTAATATTTTGAATACAATTTTATGGCTTCAACTACCATATATACTTGTGGATAGGTTGCACTTTTTTTACCAAAAATTTCACAAAATATTAAGGGTGCAACCTATCCACTTAACATAAATGTAAAACAACACTAACTCGTCATCATGAATTCTGATACCCATAAACACTAAAGCTGTGGATTCAGTTCTGAATGAATTTTAAAACTGTAACTTGATATATAAATTGATAAAAACTTTTTTCTAAATGTACTGTAACATTTTCTTCTGTAGTTATTTCTTATTTTTATAGAGTTGACTCAATATAAAAATAATATGCAGTAAATATAAAAATACCTATACAAAAGTTCCTTCCTTTTGTTTACATGATGGTTGATGAAATGTATTTTAACTGTAAAAGTGAGTTAATAATTGTAAGTTTTGAAATAAAGGTAGATATCTGATAATTCTTATGTTTAAAAAGGGTTGTGTAACTCCTTAGATTATGGTGCGACCTATCTGTGAGTCAACAGTAAATCATCCATTATTAAGCCTTAAAGTAGGGGTGCGACCTCTCCGGTTGGACGACCTATATGGTAAATGTATTTTGAATGCAATTGTATGCCTTCAATGAAAGATAAAATGTATTGTTGATAATTTTATTATAAATATGTACTTTTATACTTTTATCGTGTTTTATTTTTGTTTGGGGGTTCACTATTTGCCCATAGCTGGGACCCTAACAGGTGCTACCACCTCAGGTCATGGGAACAACAATAATTAAGAGGTGGTTCAAGGCTCCTCAAAACCTCCATTCTCCTGATCAGAGGTCTTGCTGCCAGATGTTGTTTATCATCATTCCCAGGACTATTGCTGATCAAACCTGGAACTATCACCAACCACAACGAACAGATATTCCCTAAGACCCAGACCCCAAGTGGAAATCATATATATGATCCATCACTTCAGATGCTGAAAAAATGGTTTGTTCCCTGTACCACTCCAGCAAGTACCTAACTCTTTCTTCTATCCTCTACATTTACAAGAGCCAAATCAGGTCAAAAATGGATTACTGTTGCCAGTCTTCACTTACCAGTCTTAATAGAGTCCAAAAGCATCCCTGTGGGTGATGAATTATTTTCCTCTCTACAAGCCCTTTACTTACAGGCAAGACATCACAAGCCTTGAACTACTTTATTGCTATTTCCATGGAAAGTGCTCAGACAAACTACATTCCTTAGTTCCACCAGTGCTAACCTTCACAGCTAAGACCCACCATGCCACGCCCATTGTAGTGAACCACATTTATTCCATTCATACTACATTGGTGAGATATAAGTTCTACTCTTCCCACAAACTGCTGGTCTGTGGAACTGACTCCCTAGAGGATGCTTTCATGATTACTACAATCTTAACCTGTTCAAGTCTAAGATTAACCATTATCTTCCTGCATTATTGCATAACTGTACCTTTTATTCTGTAACCCTCTACCTTGAGTGACTAACAAGCCTTGTATAGGGTGAACATCATTTTAAAAAAAAAAATTAAATTTTTGGGAAAGTCAAGTTAACCATTAATCAGTAATAAGAAGTCTACATATGTATACCATATTTCCTAATGTCAAGAAAGCTCCAGCTTTGATGACACACCTCAATTTTGACTTGCAAAATCAAAAAATGAAAAAGACAAAATAACCATAGAAGGATGTAAAATAAATATCCTTCATCTAGTAAGATGCAAAATAAACTTTCAAGACATATTTTAGGAAAAATAGTGTTTTTGACACCAGGAAATATACTACACACATACATACGTATATATGCGTATGCATGTGTGTGTGTGTGTGTGTGAGAGAGAGAGAGCAATACTGTTTTGTCCCTTTGCAATCTCTTTCAGCCTCATTTTTCTTCTCTCATTTTCTCTATTATATATTATATTTTCATAAATGCATGCATATCCAGAAATCCCTCAATTAGTTCAGCTAACTTGTACATCAGTAACTATGAAAAAAATCAGTTTTCAATTACTATGGTTGAACAGAAGAGTGTTTTACTGCAATAATTTAGTATTATGTAAGCACTAATCGAAATTTAGTATATAAAAATTTTAGCAGACTAATCGAAAATGCATTAATCAAGTGATGATGTATATATATATATATATATATATATATATATATAACAATATGAAAGTGTCATTAAATCTCTTCATTGCATATATATATATATATATATATATATATATATATATATATATATATATATATATATATATATACAGGGTGTCCAAAAATGTATTATTTAAATTACAATAAATGAAGTATTTATTGACTTGCAAAAAGATTAATTTTAAGATTAATGTAAAATTTCAGATATAACTAAAAATATATCTGTAAAAGGACAATATGAAAAGGAAATTATGTGGGATAAACCAGAACAGAGTTCCATTTGCAGTTCAGTAACCACAAGAAAAGCACCAGGGATGACAACAAAATTTTTTTCAGTCTCTGTACACTTCAACCAATTGGTCATAGCATTGACAATGTTGGGTGCATGTTTTAGTATCTAGGTTTCTTAGCCAGGAAGATAGACGCAGATCAGAGTTGAAGCATATCCTAAAAGTAAATTCCCACATAAAGAGACTAAGCAGAGATTTGTGTTTACTCAGAGAGAATAATTTCCAAAATAAAATCATTATCAGCAACACCATTTGTTGGATGAGTAGGCCCTCCACCCATATTTTAACTACAAATTTTAACAGCCATCACCTATCTACTATATTTTTAACAGCCATCTCCTACCTACTGTATTTTTATGTTCTGCCACCTATGATTTCCCTCATTACACACTAATCAGTAATGGAAGTATTGCCATGTACACTGAGGTCTACTTTCTGTTCACCCTCTTTTACACCATCTTTGTTTCTATAACTATAGTTCCTTTAAATATAAGCTTATGTAAGGAGTGTGGAAGGTTAGTGTAGATACATATTAATCTTGTATATGTATTTATATCTTTATATGTACTGAGATTCATATGTTTGTGAGGTGGCTTGTGTATATTTACATACTGTTATGTGTACATGCACATCTATATATGTATACACTTTTTCTTTCTGTTTTACCATTTTTTTAATTTTTAATTTTTAATTTTATTTTCTGCACCCGCCTTTTTTTAACAATAGATTTCCAAATTTTTATCCAAAAAATGTTACCCTTTTAATTGTTCCTTCCCTTTATTCTCTTCTTTTTATTACTATATATTCCTTTTTTCCTCCTCACTTTTTGTCTCAACTGATGTTATTCTAATTACAGCCCGTCTTTCTGAAATTGACAACTTGGTCAAACAATTTTCAGCTACAACTGACTACACACGAGACATCATCCTCACTCAGCAACCTTTAACTCTCTTCATCTATGTTTACAATCTTACTCCCTCACACTCCCTACTAATAATAATAGGCTGGCCTAATGCTTTTAAACCGATCAAAATTTTAAATTTAAGTTTATTTTCATAAAAAGTTTTGCACAGCAAGGAATCAGACAGAGATCAGGTTTTTGCTAATAATATGATTTCCACCAGAAAATACACCATCTACAAAAACATCTGTCAATGAGTAATTCCCATTTCTCTGTTTATTTCTCATTCTGTTGATGAAGGACACGGGAAAATTCCGGACTTAAAACCTTTCTGTCCGTACTTCCTTTCTGTCATATGTTAATAATTAATATTTAATAAATGCTTTTCATACTGATTATATTGGTACCCTTTCTTACCCTTTCATTTGTCCTTGTTTTATTAACAAACCTATCTATTTTACATATTATAAGAAGCACACATGTACCCTTTCTTCTAATATATATATATATATATATATATATATATATATATATATATAAAAAGACATCATGGCATAGACACATGTATCTCCATCTCAATTTAAATTTTGAAAATCATAGAAATGTGGGAGTGGTAAAATGACTCTAAATAACTATTCTTAAAGACGCCAGTTGTATTTTCAACTTCATTTTCCTACACACATATATATATATATATATATATATATACAAGTATATAATTGGTGTATACGGAATGAATTCCAATAACCAACAATTACTATTCTTAAAAGAGTGCTCAATACAAAGTAGAGCAGATATGATTATCATTTATAAAAAAAAAAAATTATAACATAAATATGTTATAAAATCACTACAAAAATAGCCATTTTGTTTCAACACCCTTGGTGTCTTATCAAGTGGTGATGTTGAAGATAAAAATAAATGGTTTTAAAAGTTTCAAATTAATTAATGATCCTTCGCTAGGGGAAAACATTGTTACAAAAGCTAGAATGACCAATCAAAATCCAAGTATAGGAAGATTCAAAAGCTTGACAACGAAATCATGTTATAATAGCTATTCAGATCTTTAAAATACAGGTAATATTAAAAAGAATTTATTCTAACCAATAATTATTAAATTATATGATAAAATTTGATATTAAAATTAAAAACTGCCAATTTTAAAATCCAAATTTAATCACTATTAAGTTTAAAAACTATAAAATTATTGAGAAAAGAAAAAATACATATGTTATTCAATTGGTAAATAGTAGGACAAACTGGGTTGTATAGCCTTGGATGGCAACTGGTCTAGAAGAAGTTCAAAACCTGTGGAGGGTTGTTTGGGTACCTTGTGGCATGTAGTGAACCAGGTCTCTGTATTCGGCCCTTCAAATAGTGTGGTTGATTCTGCACAAAGCCTTCACCACTATAATCAAATCATATGTGCTGGTGTCTGGGCTGTTGGTTCCTAGAAACTGAGCTGCTTAACTCTCATATGTTGAATATGATGGGAAAGTCCACTACCATATATATATATATATATATATATATATATATATATATATATATATATATATATTATTTAAACTATTTGCATTTGGACTATTGTACCCTACTTTGTTGTTGTTACCATATTGTTTTGTCAATGTACATTCTGGCCTTCATCAAGTGTATATTGATCTACGTAGCCTACAAAGAATTCCAAACTGACCTCATTATTTAATCTACAGAAGTATATTGTTCTTGTTCCACTGGAGATGTCTAGGGATTTCTCATCTTATTCTTATTTTTAGTACTACACAGTGCTCACTTTGTGGACTTGGTGCAAAGGATATGGAACTATATAAGCTTTATATAGTTTATAACTACTATTGCCTGTTTATATAGTTCATGTGTACATCTGCATGTTTTATATAGTTCATAAGTACTATTACAGGTTTTATATAGTTTATAACTACTATTACTTGTTTATAATTACTATTGCCCGTTTATAACTACTATTACCTGTTTATTTATTTCATATGAACAACTGCATGTTTTATATAGTTAATAAGTCCTACATTATATTTTACCTAAATTCTAGTCTCTTATTTTAGCATTTGCTATTAAATGACTTGTGGATCTTATGTAACAAGGACAATCACATTATTAAGCACAAAATTATTTTGTATATTTATAAGTTTATCCACATATATGAAAGTATATATAAATTTCAGCATGTGATAGACAGTGAGTCATTCCTCTTTCATAAGTGTAAGTATATATGCCTGTTTCTTGCAAGAAAGTTTTTGAGTATGTATGTATATATGTCTGTATATTTATCTACAATTGCAATATGTGTCTTTACTTATGACTTAAAATATATGTATGTTCATGAGCATATGTGGATAAAGCTGGATTTTTGTGTCAATTCATTTGAATATATGTTTAAGTATATTCATGTATGTGTAATAATAAAAAAATGTGTGTGTGTGTGTGTGTGTGTGTGCATGGTATCATAATAAAAATGTGTGTGTACCCAGATAGGTGTTTGTCAGAGTAATATATATGTATGTGTGTGTGTGTGCATGTGTATGCATCATATAGTAATAAATATGTACCCAGCTAGGTATTTGTAAGAGTAAATATATGTGTTTGGGTGTGAATTTGTGTGTGTGTGTGTGTTTGCATGTGCATGTTTCTGCATTGTGTAGTAATGAAAAAATATTTGTGCATTTGTGTGTGTGTGCATTTGTGTACACTGAAGTAAAAAATATCTGTGTGTATGACTAATTATCTGCGTGTTGAAAACCATATTTGTATGTATGCATGTGTAGAAAGCTGCAGATGTTTCCATGAATGTGTGTGTGTATGACATTATTTTCTAGTGTATATGAGTATGTATTTGAATACGTAAGTTTCAGAGTACCAAATTTTAAGGTGTGTACACTGTCCATTTGTCCTTGGTTGATTCATAGTTGTGTCTATACATAAATATATTTTCTGTTTATATGTGTGTATGCTAGTTTGATTTCATATGTCACTACTATCTAACCTACATATATGTGTGTGTGTGTGTGTGTGTATTTGTATGTGTGTGGGCTCAACAGTTCCTGTATCATTGAGTTTCTGTATATAATTATAATAATTGAAGACCCAAAGCATTAACTAGCGGCTCCATCTGTTGGTGTTTGGGAAAAAATGTTTCACTGTCTGACACACAAGTTACCTCCAAAGTACAGAACCAATCCTATTCATTTCATGGGAGAGCTAGTTCGCACCCGGCCACTTATTTCACCCCCACCCTCCACCTGCTTTATGGATGACAATTCACAGGCTCATTAATAGTCGGAAATTACCACGATCGATTTCAGGAACACACAAAGGCTATTACTGGATGCCGAAGGTCAAGCAACCTCTGGGTCAGTAACCAAATATTAATTGACATTTGGTATGAAAAATATGAAACCATTTGCCCATGTCACAAACTAGTTTGAAAATGACAAGCATCATCGCTGTCAGATTTTGATTATTATTATTATTATTATTTTTTTATCCTTTTATACACACTGCTGAAATATGCTAACTATTGTCCCCCATTAATTAGGATAGGGATATGTTTTTCTGTTTGAGATCATTTTGTGTCTGGATTTGGTATTTAGAATATGGTTCAAAGTCCTTTTAAGTTCTACCCTATTTTTGAAGCAGATATTATTAACTTTTTGCTTTCCTGCAGTCTTTCATAATGAAAATGTCTATTAGTCTTTTATTATGCCATTGCTACTATTTGGGCTGGCTACTGATATATTAAAATTAAAACCAATTCTTCTCACTCCCTTATAAATCAATATCTAAAGAAGATATGGATTTTGATTTTGATTTATTAATCCAACATTTTATTACAGAAATGTTTTTTTTAGTGGATACCCATATTTGAGTAGAAGCTCAGTTTATTAAACAAAATAAATAAATACTCTGTTTAATAAATAAAAGGAGCACAGTGGAATAATGGATAGCGGATCAGATTGAGGAATCAAAGAGCCAAGTTCGGATTCCATTTGAATCCATTACATTCACTTACATGCTAATACCCTTGGGAAAGGTATGAATCCTCTTCTTCTCCCTCCAGCTATGGGTAAATAGCAGGACAGACCGGGTTCTATAGCCCTGGATGGTAACTGGTCTACCACAGAAAGAAATGGCAAACTACTGAAGGAAAAAATCTGCCTTGTCAGTCATGTATCAAAAGATACATGATCGCCTAAGCGTGTATCATGCATGGCACATAACTGACTGATATCTCATCCTCACAGTACAGATTGAAGGCAAAAGGAACAGAGGAAAACAACGCATGACATACTTAGTGAGCATGAGTAAATGGATGGCAGAACAGGGTTCAGGAGTATTAACAAAAAGACAAAATGTATTAAGAGCTAGAAAGGACAGGAAGTTGTAGAGAGCTATGATCATCTACATCCTGGGGAGACATGGTACATAAAGAAGAAATATATGAATAATAAATATACATTTTTTTATCACTGGCAGCAAAATGCAATCATCAGATGCTGATTGAGTTTTCAATCAGTACCTGGTGATTGCATTGTGCACAAAAATCAGAGTTGTGCTACTGGTAAGGAAAAAATGTATATGTGTTATTAATATAAATTATAGCTCTGTTATTATAAACTGAGCACTCTTTTATTATCACCAGCACTCAATGTGTGATATTCATACTTATGCCCAAACAAGTTTTAAATTCAACTGTCAAGGTCAGTCTATTTAATTTTTTATTGGATTTTTCCAATTTTTGAATAAGATGTTATATATTAGGATCAGAATTGCAGATAAACTGTCTGAAGATTATGTTTGCTCTGTAATTTTTATCCAAGTAATTTCAGTTGTCTCACTCATTATCAAGAACCATATACAGTCAGTGTGGTAGATAAGAACCATATACAGTCAGTGTGGTAGATAAAAACCATATACAGTCAGTGTGGTAGATAAGAACCATATACAGTCAGTGTGGTAGATAAAAACCATATACAGTCAGTGTGGTAGATAAGAACCATATACAGTCAGTGTGGTCGATAAGAACCATATACAGTCAGTGTGGTAGATAAGATTCTGTTGGCTACATACTTGTATTTTATAAAGAGCAGATGAATGCATAAAATATTGAAATTATGGATAAACTGTCTGAAATTCATATCTGTTTTGTTGTTTCTTTTCAAGTATTTTGACTTGTCTCACTCATTATCAAGAATCATGTGCTGTCAGTGGTAGACAAGATTTTGTTGTCTACATCCTGGTATTTTATAGAGCACTGATAGTTTTAAATTTGTTCAAAGTGATGTCATGTGTAACAGTGAAAGGGAGTGAGACAGTACCATAGAGATTGCATCAGTTTAATTTTGAAATGTGTATAAAATATCTAATACACATAAAAAAGCATAATAATTGAAAAAATTATCTAGGATGAATAAAGTTTTCAAAAATGCATTCAAATTCTATCCCAAACATTAATAAATGCCCTGAATTTTTCAAATATGTCCTCTCTTAAGAGAAATACTCCTATCTCAAGCCAACATATTTATGTATCATTGTAGTGAGTCCCAATAAAAATAAAATATATTAACAAAAGATAAAAAGGATTCAAATTAAAATAAGGCATTTGTGCTTTCCTTTAAACCCTTATCTTTTTCTTTCTCTCACTCTCTCAGCTTCTCTTTATATACTTGCTTCTCAAATAATGAGAAAGCAACCCTCAAATAAAAAGAGGAAGAGAAAGAGAAGATTGAACCTGGACGGAAAATGCCAGAAGTTTGTGGGAACAGAGCCTACCTATTTGTGATTGAAAACTAATAAAAATCAGACAAGTTCCATGGATAACATCAGTTATAAAAAAAAAATGAAAAAGAAAGGAGCTCTGGAAAATAAAATAATTTTAGCCAATCAAAAAAATTCACACAAAGAGATTTTTGATGTTAGCTGAATATTGGAGACTGGTAAAAAGGAATATAAGCTGATACCTCTTAACTAGAAGTAGGAGGATGACAGAAGAGGATGGAAGAAAAGATGCTAACACTGGAGAAACGAGTCATGTGTGATGCATGAAGAAGTAGTTAAGAGATCATTTGCTAATAAATATTTTCACTCTGCTTAGGGCCGAGAAACACACAGTAGATTGACACTGACCTATTTCTAATATTACTACTGTCCCTAGCATGGTCTGACTTCAAAACTACTACTACCATCCACCTATAAACAAGCATTTTGTGACATTGAATATCAAATGACTCACTCTAAAGCATATAAATAAAACTATATTATTTATTTTATGCCCTTAAGTCAGTTTGTTTTATTCCAAAGTTTCCAGTAAAGAAAATTTTACCAAACATCCATGTGATCATAGGGACATTAAAAAATTAAGTGAAAATGGTTAAATCATTAGTTTTAATAATAATAATAATAACAAATGCATTAATTTACTTTAGTTTAGCAACATGTCAAAATTTACATTACTCAGTGTCTTCTGTATTCCTTTCTTTAATGTTGGGAGATTTTCAAATATTTTAAAATGTTCTCTAATTTAAAATTTGAACACATAAGGTTATCATTTCTCAGTGATACTTTTTCTGTGTGTATAGATACAGGTTTTTCTTAATAAATTTTTAGATTTGCCTTTATTGAAGTTCCTCAAGGAGCAAACACCTCAGCATAAAATATTTTCCTCTCGATATTTCTTTTATCAATATATATATATATATATATATATATATATATACTAGCAGCATGGCCTGGCATTTCCTGTGCTTGATTCAAAAATCGTACGACTCATACAGCAACCACTATCACTTGACTTAAAATATTTTTGCCCTTCCTTGCCTTTAAAGGAGTACCCTTTGCCGTGCTGATGTTGCTACATGCCTTACTTCTTGCCTATCTCACACTGCAAATTTTTTCTAAGCTCTATACTAAACATTAAATCTGTTACGGAAAAAGAACTAAACAAAATGAACACAAAACGATCAGCTATAAAAGAGGACTTGTAACTGGAAAAACCAAATGAAAAAAGAATGTTAACAACAAATACTTTTTCACACCCAACCCAGTTCTGCAGAATCAGAATCAACACTGAGTTTAAGCAAGCAAATGAGCCAATTGGAATAAAGTGCCATGCAGATTTAAATTTTTCCCACTTGTGACGAATGCAGCTATTGAATTTTTTTGCATGCTAGTCAACATTCATGTCAGTCAACTGTTTGCTCTCATGCTGGCCAGTAGAATCTTCCTGCCTATTCGTAGCAACCAGCTATTGGCTCTCACTCTGGCCAGTGAAAATGGCCGCAAACTACATGAAAACTGCTGTAGAAGCATGAAAAAATCAATTATTTCCACTATTGATGGGAGTTGGGAAATGCAAAGTCAGTCTTGGCCTTCTCGCTAACTTGGAGCATATGCATGTAAATTTTGGTGCAAATCCGTTGAAAATTGCGGCCATGCATTCATTACACACACACATCCTCCTTTTATATATATATATATATATATATATATATATATATATATATATATATATATATATATATATATATATAAAAGAAAACTTTAATTTACGACCATGTTTCATCTCTTGAAGAACTTTAGCAGGGGAAATGCAGACATTTTATTTTGTAACTTATTATACACAGAGGTAAAGTGGAGGAAAAATATTAAGTTTCAAAGGGCACATCTTTTCTTTAATAAGATTTCTTGAATAATCAGGCTGGTAGATAAAAATAAATAAATATACTGTTTAATAAATAAATGGAGCATCAACTGGAATATAGGCATCCACTAAAAATAACATTTAAGTGATAACACACACATACACACACAACACACACACACACATATATATATATATATATATATATGTACACACAGTTTTGGGGCAAAATTTGACAATTTTTAAAAAGGTAAACCAAGTGAATATCTAAAGCAAAAATCAATTTATTGAAAAAATAGAAAAGTGGCATACAGCTTATAATAATCAAAAGACAATTCAATCAAAGAAGCCACCCTGATGCAACATCTACCATGGCCTCGATCCGACTCTGGAATCTGGCACATACAACCTTCATGGTGTCCCTAGGGAGAGCCTCAAATGCCTCCTTAATCCAGTCAATCAGCTGGTTCTTGGTGTTACAGGCAGTGCAGTTGGTGTTGTTCTCAACTGCATCCCACACATAATAATCCATGGGATTACAATAAGGGAAATTAGCGGGGGGAAGATGTTGGGGCTGGTGAAGTCATAAAAATTATCTGATAACCACTTCTAACTCTTCCTAGAGGTGTGGCAGAGAACATAATCTTGGTGCCACATATATGGTCTTTCAGTTGTCATCCTCTCTAACTAAGGCTTGACCACAGTGTTCAGCACCTCCATATAGCCATCCAAATTGAGCCCAAGACCCTGTTCAAAGATGTGAGGTGGCATGACATCATCCACACTGGAGGCACACTCCAAAACCATCACAGTTTGGGAAAACATTCATGACACAAGGAATGTCATATGGATTGTAGGCAAGCCATCAGTTGTTCTGGGTGTAGTGCAGCTTGTCCTGACAAAAATTCTTTTCATCAGAGGAGAACCAGATTGTCCCTGGTTCAATTGGATGTTTCACCTCATTCACCTCATTCAGGAGTTTCTTTGACTTTGTCAGATGGTTTTCTCAAGCCTTTTCTGTAAGAAGCTGACCTTTATTCCTTTAGTAGGGGTCCTCATTCAAGGTCAGCTTCGTGCTCATTCTCTCTCTTTCTCACAATTCCTATTGATCAAAATTATTAAACTGATTTAATTCAGCTTTTGTGGGTCTGTCCCTGGTTGAGAACCAGTTCCTAAGGCAGTCCACAAATCTCAGGAAGGAATCCACAGCTCCATCCATCTGATCCCCTGGTCTACATACTGAAGTACTTTCTTACAATCAGAGAATTACACACACACATAATTTTACTCTTATACACAATGCATATTTCTTTACTTCTAAACTCACAGTTTGGGAGACATAGTGAATTTCAGTAAGAAAAAAATGCCCATGTAAAATATACATATTTTGTGCATATGAAAATGTGCAGGTGGTATAACAATTAGCAGATCAGAATGAGAAATCAGTGAGCTGAGTTCAGATTCTAATCAAGTTCCTTACATTCACCTTTGCACAAATACCCTTAGAAATGGTATGAATCTATTCCTTCTCCTCCAGCTATGGGTTAAATGGTAAGGCTGACCTGGCTCCTCAATCTTGATTGGCAACAAGACAAAGCTGGAACTCATTAGCATGGGAACACATGGTTGTTTAAAGGAAGGAAAACCCTGCTTGAAAACGAACTTTCCTTCAGATTATAGAGTTTGGTTGTTGGGACCAATCACCCCCACCTGTGAAACAATTCGATTACAGAAATCTCACCAGAGGCCTTTTCTTTTTTTTTTAATCAATTCACCCCAAGCAAGGTGATAGTGTCATTAAGATGCAAGAGGCTACTGGAAGTGAAAGAGAATGAAAAGACTTTAGAAGGTTTGGTTTGGTCCGGTTTTTTTTTTTTTACAGCATATCAACCTCAATGGGTTATTTAATGCCAATGAAATTTTTATTACTGGTAATATTTTTCCTTTAAAAAAGTATCGCTGATAATATTTTTTTCAAAAAATGTATTGCTGGTAATAATTTTTTTTCACAAAATTTATTGCTGGTAATTTTTTACAAAGATTTTCTGATATTAAAACCTATTTTTACACTTTCATAGTCTTTTGACCCCAGTTTGGTGGTTAACTATTTGCCAATAGTTGGGACCCTAACAGGTGCTACTACCCCAGGTCAGGGTGAACCTGGGGACACCAGCAATTAAGAGGTGGTTCCATGCTACTCAAAACCTCCAGAGGCCTTGCTCTCTAGAAGGAACTGGCAAACCAATCCTAAACAGGAAATGAAGGTTAAACCTCTCCTCCTGTTCAAAAGACCAGGGAGAAGTGTGAACTGGATGATAGGTGAACCTATATTCTTCCATTGAGAAAAAAATAGTAAATAAAAGCTTAGGTGGAAATGTTAGAAGTATAGAGCTGAAGAAACCAGAAATCCAATCCTAATCAGTGAACAAGGGTTAAAATGCTATTCCTGTTCAAAAGACTGGAGAGGAGTGTGAACCAGACAATAGGGAATGGACCATGAGGCACAAGACAGAATGATCCACTACCACTACTTCCATCATCATCATCATACATACATACATATGTTTGTTTGTAATCATTGTGATCCTTATCCAGAAGAATAGCCATGTACAAATAAAAAAAAAAAATTATGATGTCAGGAAGTGTCTGAAGAAAAGATTCATTATAATTAAATTCCTTAAAATTCTTGGAGAAAATATAAGGATTAGCTTATTTTGCTGTTTGCACAGATATTTTTAATACTAGAGGAAAACTTATTACTTTCTTACAAAATGTTGAAGTCAGTACAGAGGTAATTTGCTAATATGACATTTCCTATCTAAGCACTTAGCATTTGATATGAGAATTTTATATTAAAATAGAACATTTCCCATCTAGAAGCTTGTAAAATAATGTGTGAATTTTATATTAAAAGAAGACATTTGTTGATTCCAATCACATTGGGAATGACTGCAAAAACATCTCACTACCCAAATTTATAGGTAAATCATACAGATGCATGCTGGGATTTCTTCCTAGCCAATAAGATTGGCTACTTCTCAGTCTCATTTGCTATATTTCTGTTCTTTATTGTCTTGAAGTCAGAACACTGCGATCACTTATCTGTATAAATTTTGTGTGCTAACACCATTCTTAGTTTGTGAACTTTTTTGTTTCATTACTGTTACTTTGCCTACTTTTGTCTTGAATATATTGTTTGCTTGGTATTAATTTTTGCCTCATTCTTTTCTGTCTTTTGTCATTGTTCATTGTAAACTTTACCAAGTCTGTTTGTTGGGCATTTCTGTCAATTACATTTAAACATAGCCAATTACTCTACAACATTTCCCATCTAAGCACTTACTATTTGATACATAAATTTTATAGTAAAAAAGGACATTTCCTATCTAAGCACTTGCTAAGTGATGTGTGAATTTTATGGTAAAATAGGACATTTCCCATTTAAGTTCTTGCCAATTGATGTGTGAATTTTATAGTAAAATTGGACATTTCCCATCTAAGCACTTGACAGTCCATGTGTGAATTTTATATTGTATGGCTGGCCACTTGTATTTGAGTATACTTGTCTGCTAGGAAGGCTAGCTAATCCCTGTTGCAGACACCTATTCAGGCATATTTCTATTTATTCAAGATAGATTCAAGATAGGGTTTATTCTGCAACTATGCTGAGTGAACTAGAAGAGAATGCATAATCTGGTTGGGTCACCATTTTCAACAAAGCCAGTATGCTCAAACACTCTTCCAAGATAACTTGTGAATTCATTCTAGTACAACCATTGACAACTTTCAAGCAGTTTTGTTTCTCCAATTTCACTCAGAAGCCTTGGCTCTGCCCATCATATGGTTTTCAGATAATTCACTGCAGTAACATGTGCTATTATTTTGAAGATTTCCCCCCTCTTAACAAATTAGTTTACAGCCATATGATGTTGAAACAACAGTTCCTGTATGATCACCAAAGTTAAGCAACATCAAGTCTGGTCAGTATCTAGATAGGTGACCACTTGAGATTTCCAGGTGCTTTAAGCTTAGATGTGTGGGTTGTGTAATGGTTTATAATTGTTAATTGGAGAGCTGAGTTCCAATTCCTGTTGGATTCGTTATATTCACTTACATGCAAATACTCTTGGAAAAGGTATGAATCTATCTCTTCTACCCCCAGTTATGGGTTAATTAGTGTGACTTGCATCACTAACCATTATTATCTCAAAAAAATTCTTATAATCTAAAAAAATATTTTCTGGCTTTAAATAACCTACAATTGGTTGATAAGCTGTAGAAAATGCATGAATGAATGAATCAACTTCCTTGACAAATTGGCCATGGTGAAATTCAAACCCATAGAATGTTAACATTCTAACCAGTCATTCACATGTCCACTTTAATCTTATATTAAAATAAGACATTTTCTAACTAAGCACTTACCACTTAATGGGAAAATTCTAGTTCTTGGCAGTAAATCAGTGTTAGTAAATTTGGCATGTTTATATACATGGATTGATATAAGAATATATATTGAAAACAAATATTGAATTTCCTATTAAAAATGCTATATAAACAGAAAAAACAGCCCTAGCTCAAGAATGCCTTGTATAATTTTAATGAAATTTGGCACTGCACTTGGTAGAAGCTCAAGATACAATATACTCTTAAATTGGTTAGGGTATTATGTATCATTTACATTGTATCTCAGGAACACACATACATACATACAAACATAAAAGATTAAAGTTTTAGTATTATATAGATAATATTTAGAAAAAGTTTGAGTGAACTATACTATCCCTAAAGGATAATCTGGCCCTAATCCTGGAATTGAACTCCTGATCCCTCAGTGGTAGCTACAGTTGATTAACTAATACCAATATATATTATACCACAAGCCAAAAGGACATCAATATTTTTGTAGCCTTTTAAATACTTCTTCTATGTGATGTGTCACTTCAGAACATGAGTGATCATGGCTCTCTACAATTTCCTGTCATTTGTAGCTCTTAGAAATGTTTGTCTTTTCACTAATTCTTCTAATCATCTCCCAACATATTTGTTAGTTAGGTTATGTACTGCTTTCCTCTGTCCTGCTTGCCTTCAATATATCTTGTGAGTATCAAATTTTCTGAGCTCTCTTTCCTCATGATTTCCTCTAGAAATTTAAACTTTTTCTTTCTGATGTTAAGTATAAGTGTCATTTTTGTTTTAATTTTCTCTAAAACTTAGTTGCTTATATGTTCAGTTCATGGTATTCTAAGCATCCTTCTGTAGAATCACATTTCTGTTTCCTCAACTCTCTTCATCTGCAAAGAGATTGCGCAGAATTTACTGCCAAATAGGAGGACCGATATTACATAACAGTTCAATACTTTTTCTTTTTTTTTTTTGTAATAAAATTTTTCTGTTTTTCAATACTTTGCTTAGCTTTTGGAAGGCATTTTTCATTATCCCACAGTACTTTCAGATTTCAATGTCACACTTTCTGTCCTCTGTTAAAACACTTTCCAAAATTGATATCTCCAATTTGTAATTTACATGTTGGGCTAACAACTATGCATTCCATCTTCTTGCAAATGGTATTTAGCCCTTTCTTTTAATTTTCCTTCACTACCTTCTGTAGGAATTATTGTAGTTTCTTTTCTATGTCTGCTACCAATACTGTGCTATCTGTGTATCTTGTTGTTAAGATTGTGGCCACTAATACTAAATTCTGGTAGAACTTCTAAGTCTCTGAGAATTTCTTCACTGTATAGATCAAATAAGTCTGGTGACAAGACACAAACTTGTTTTAAACCCCTTCCTATTTTTATATATTTATTGAATTCATTTTCTATCTATATGTAGGTGGTTTGCTGCCAGTATAAGTTCTGAATTATTCTATTCTTCCCAAATATGTCAAGGTTATCCAGCAGTTTCAATAGTTCTTTATTTTTATTTTTTCCTTATTATTAGAAAACTAATCAAGGAAAACATAGAAATATATGCATTATTATGGTGAAAAGTATTTAACATAATATGTATAAATTTTAGTAAACTATATGTCACTTTTATAATGTGGCAATAGTTTTATGGCACTACTTTAAATTGGTTGGTTCACTCATAAAACAATAGGAGAAAATTCTTTTTGGAAATAACTTTAGTAGATAAATATTCTTTAGTCCTTTTATAGGCTGTGACAAAATAAAAAAAATTATTGAATTTTTATTGTTTAAACTTGATCAATTATTTGATCATTTTTTATGGCTTATCAACCTTTTGCAGTTTTTTTAAAACCAGAACATATTTTTGGATTGTAATAATATTTTGGGAGATAATAATTTTTCAGTACAATTCTTACTATTTAACCCATAGCTGGGAGAAAAGAGATGGATAACAGTATGTTAAGTATTGATTATTCTGCTTATGTTTTCTGTACCACTTTCTCTACTATACACCACAAGTGTCATCTACAGAATTACTACTCTCCTCTAGCAAGCAATGTAGCCACTTATACAGTAAGTGATAGGTGTTAATATATTTTCATAGGTGTGATATCTATTTCATCAAATGATGGTCATTGCACATCCCCGCCTGTAGGCTTCGAACTAGATTTCCTTTTACAGTTGTGGCAACTCAAACATGCTTCGTACTAGGTAAGCAATGCTCTGCATTACTACACTCCCCCCTGATCTCCTGATCACACAGGTGACAGCCAGGGCATAGTCATTTCTGTTTTGTGCTTCTCCATAGTGAAACTGAAGGGCTTTGTGCGTTTGAGGTGAAGCAGACGGGTCATCATCATCTGTCATATCACTGGGTGTTTGTGTAGAATCCTTGCATTCTGGTTCTAATGGCTAACTGTCTTCACCTTCCACTGTGCTCTTGTGTTCTGAGGAATCACTGTCATGGTCCAACTCCTTGACAGGGTAAAAGTCCCTAATATGGCACAGCATCCCATTGACAAGATCTGAGTGTAGAATGTGGTGTTCAGACACCACCCCCGTTCCAAATTTGGACATGCAGATGGTGCGCGGGGCCTTCACCCACACTACATCTCCAATTTTGTAGGTTGCATTCTCCCCACATGCTGGTGGAGATGCAATGTCTATACCTTTTATTCACACTTGATAGGTGTAGATTCCATTTGCTGGGGTTGTGGAGGCTGATATTGTCCTTTGTCGTTATATTGTAGAGATACACTGCTACCTCCACAGAACACTGCTTCCTGACAACAGTGCATTTGAAGGTACGATGGCACTTTTCCACTATGCCATTTCCCACTGGATGCCCCAACCTTCTGTGAATTTTCTGAATGCACTCTCACAGAATGCTGCACCATTGTTCTCGTCCAAAAAATATTGACTCCATCTGCTGGATGATGCTGACAGAGTCCTGGCAAACAATAGGCACCAGGATTTATGCCTTGCTCCTCATTATCTGGGTAGAATCATCAATGGCTGCAGTTCACACTGGCTGTGTAGGCTCGGCTTTCTTTTGTATTGCATCAAGTCATTGCTGTGACACTCTGGTGAAATGATCATCCCAGTTTGCACTAGGCTTGACCAAGGCCACATCGATGGTTAGGCCATATTCTTTGTCAAGGCCCTTCATAGTGTTGAGCCAAAGTTTTTTTAACATCTTTGTGGCCACATTGGTGTGCACTTTTGCTCTCCTGTTCAGAGTATCAGAGATCCACTGATGCACACATGCTGAATTGGTTAGCAGGTGCAGCACTGTTGCTTTCTATTGGAGCGCTAGATTAACACCTCTTAACACCATGTCCAACTTAGTAAGTTTTATATGCTGTGAGTCTCCATCCAGATGCAGCCAACATGCATTTTTGATAATGTCCCTGTCAACTTCCAATGCTACTTCAGTAAGTGGGAAACTTGCATCA
Source organism: Acanthosepion pharaonis (assembly GCA_903632075.3). NCBI lineage: Eukaryota > Metazoa > Mollusca > Cephalopoda > Sepiida > Sepiidae > Acanthosepion > Acanthosepion pharaonis. The sequence continues at coordinate 245,903 of CAHIKZ030001447.1, forward strand.
ACCTACACCTTTATTTCCTGAACATGAACACACTAATTCCCTCTTGCAGGGTCCACTTGACATACTCTGATAACTGTTTCAGTATGCATGCACTTTGGTATGGCATTTCAGGTCTTGTCATCTCAACCTTTAGTCATCACATTTGGCTGTTGCTTTAGAAATGCAGTTGCTGGTCTGAGCCAGTCACATACTGGAAAGTGACCAGTAAGCTTCCACGTACAGAAAATGCACTTCGATGAGTAATGGTGGTTGGAACTGGTGGCATCTTGCTCCCTTGTTTTTACTGAAGTATATCATACTTCCCCAGATGTACAAGCTTGGCCCCATCATTCAGCCTCTCAGGGTCTTTGCAAAAGAGTCCAAAATTGATAGTGCTACCAAACTTGTTTTGTCAAAACTAGGCTTTCATTGATGTAAATATTGTTGATGTATGTCAATATCTCAGAAGTACAGTCTGGAATGGCCACAACAACTTGTGCATATGCACTTGCAGATAAGCTTTTTTTAAATCCAGAAGTGATATATTATTCCCCTGCTGCCACCATTCTCTTAATTTGTGTGAACAAATATCAGCATTCGCTGTGAACATGTCAATATATTTATTCAGCTCCTGGTAGTCCATGACAGGATGAACCTTTCCTTTGTTCTCTTGGGCCAAAGTGATCAGTAGAATTAAACATTTTGTTATAGTATCAGCCAGCCGTTATTCAACCAGACTTACAGCTCATGTTCGTACTGTCATCACACCAAGTTGGACACAAGTATATTCTGCCATTATGTTACACAAAACTGTTGGAGTTTGACCTCCTGTCCACTTCTATATTGTGATCCAAGCCTTTGCCACCTGGTCATATTTGGCACTGAAGTCCTGTTTGTCTATGGTTATCACCACACATAGGAGTGATTCACCTGACAGGACTCTACTGCCACTGATGGAGTGATTTGTCCCTCTCCCATCTCTTTTATAGTATTCATCCCAATCAGCAAGTCATATCCCAGTGGCCTCTTGCAAATCACCAGGATGTCAAAATTGATGGGATTACTACCATTCAGGTTCATGCTGATGACTCTGACCCCGCAGACGTTAGTCTCTCTGTTGATGGTTGCCACAAGTGCAAACCATCTTGTCCATGATCAGCACACATGTTTGCTGCCAAATGATTGGGAGCAACTGGAGACAACGGGTGCTGTGTGAGATTTTCTGTCAGTTTGTACTGCGATTACTGGTAGTGTCAAATATTATCTGCTCCAGGGAAAAGACTTGTACTATCATCTATTGCCCTGTCTCATTTGCCAGGTGACCCATAGCTTTGCACTGAAAGCAACATCCATGCACATACACCCTGCTGCCTTCCTTGGATGTGGTAGCCATTTGATGGTGGAGGCAGTCTCATGCCAGGTGATTTAGTCTATTACAGGTGTAGCATGTAACATCGGTATAAGGACAAACAGGGATGCCAAGTTCCAGCACATCATCCTTTAGGATCATCTGGGCGTGCGCCAGCATCTGGTCATTGGACAGCATGTTCATTTTTGACGACACACAAAAGAGTTGTTTGACCTGAGCTAGTAGACCAGCCACAAGTGAGCACCTGAGTGTGCAATTGCTCACCACGCCAAACAACACTACAAGCTTCTATAGCTCTGTCAGATAAATGGATTTGTTAGGTTGCATCCGGCATATTATGAATTGCACTTATGCTGCAAACTCGTCCGTTGCGAAGGCTGTATATAAGGAAGTCTTTATTTTATCTGCTTCCCCTCATCTCTCAATTGCTGGTAGATGACAAATGAATGTCAGTCTCAAGGGAATGACATGTTCCAGCTGCTTCATGTTGCATACTCTGCAGACAAGTTCTGCCTTTTCCATCCATTTGACCATTAATTCAGCAACGTCAAACAGGGAAATCAGCTTCAGATCGAAACTGTCACCCATCTTCAATGCTGAAATAGCTTGTGTTAAGTATTGAGCATTCTGTTTATGTCTTCTTTACTGCTTTCTCTCTTTCCACTACACACCATTAACGTCATCTACAGAATTACTACTCTCCTCTAGCAAGCAATGTAGCTGCTTATATAGTAAGAGCAGGTGTTAATACATTTGCATAGGTGTGATGTCCTTTTCATCAAATGAAGGTTGTTGTGCATATGTACCCATAGGCTTTGAACCAGATTTCCTGTTACAGCTGTGGCAATTCAAACATGTTTTGTACTAGGTAAGCCATGCTCTGCGTTACTACAAGTATTTGAGTGGAAGTGAATATAATGAACCTGACTACAATTCAAACTTGGCTTTCTGATTTCTCATTTATCCATTACACCACCCACACATCCAAGCTCACAGCACCTGATATTACCAAAAGGTCACCCATCTAGGTACTGACATGGCTCAAACTTTGCTCAACTGGTGATTGGACAAGAACCAGTATTTCAATCTTATATGGGCATAAGCCTATTGTTTTAGAAGTGGGATCTTGTTTATCAATGCAGTGTAAAATCAATTCTTGACTTTCATAAAGTTATTGAAAATTAGAAGTTTGTTTTAAAAATGTTTTTACATCATTCATATCTGTGTATGAAAACAGACTTTTATTTTTCAAAAACATTCCTTTTAAATAAAGAACAAGTATATATATATATGTGTCTTTTCTTTTAAGAAAATACTTTGAAGAACAGTTTGGCAAAATAGATTTTTAAAAAATTTTTTTTGCAAAAATATTTTTGCCATTAAAGAGCAAACAAATGTATAGATTTTTAAAGCAGTGCCACATTTTTAATTAAAGAACAAAAATTTACAGAATTAATAAAAATGCATAAGCTATGCAAATATCAATGATGTAAGATCATTTTCAAGACACAACATTTGTAAATAAAAACTAAGTACAAAAACCTCTGCAAAAGTCAGGGATCAATTTGGCACTGTTTCCACATTATAAACAGAACCCACCTCTTCTAAATCCATAAAACATTGATATTTTTCAATTCTAACAAATAGCACAGCTAGGGGAAGCTCTAAAGAATGATAATTTACAAACATTATTGATTTATTCCTTTTCTACAGCTTATCAACACTTTTCAGGTTATTTAAAGCCAGAAAATATTTTTCTATTTTAAGAATTTGGGGTGTGGGGAGATAATAATGGTTTAGTGATACAAGTCTTAGTAATTAACTCATAACTGGAAGGAGAAGAGATGAATTCATACTTTTCCTGAGGGCGTTTTTTTTCAAGTGAATATAATGAACCCAACAGGAATTGGAACTCAGCTCTCTAATTAACAATTGCGAGCCATTATCCATTACCTCACCTGTGCATCCAAGCTTACAGCACCTGGTATTTTGCTCTATTTTTACATGTGGACCAGTATATTTAAGTCAAGCCAGTTTTAGGAATCTTACCAGTTTCCAAATTTCATATTATTAGCCAGGTGACAAGAAACATTACATTGTTATTAAAAATTATAATTACAGAAAATGCAACTTTTCAAGGATGAATGTTTTGAACAAAAAATGAAAAAGTGTCATTGTAATAATAAGAAAATCATAAAGACAACATTAATGTTCTGAAACGAGGCTTAGAAGTTGTTTACCTATTGATATTTTTTTCATTTTCCTCTAAGCAAGACAATAAAGCCACTAAGACACAAGGTAAAAGAATATGAGAAAAAAACAAACATTATTTAGGAGAGAGATCAATAAAAGAACAGAAATTAAAAAAATAAAAGATAACAATAAATTTAAAGTATTTAAATTTTTAAAGATCAAAATTGACTGGAAAGCAAGAGTCTGGAAGAGAGTTCCACAAGCGAGAAGTGTGAAAGAAGAAACTATTAACATAGAACTTAGATTTTGTGGGTTTTTGTATTTCTTCATATCATTTTTTGTTAAATGAGGCATTGTCAATTATTATTTTTAACAGTATTTCTTGCATCTTAATTTGAGAGAGTGACTTAAAATATAAAAAAAAATGAAGAAAAATGATTCAGTTTGTACAGATAATTACTGTATATAATGAATTATTCAAATTTGCTAATAAATTTTAAATTAGTCATGAAATCAATTAATTATTTATGAAGTATTTATTATTTTACTAGGAATTAAATTTTGATTTAGTAAATAATTAATGACATGACCTTATAATTCAAGTATAATTGATACATGAGCATTTGTTAAATAATTAATGACGTGACTTTTTAATTAATTATAATTAATACACAATCATTTGTTAAATAATTAATGACATGACTTTTTAATTGCATTTAATTAATAAATAAGCATTTGTTAAATAATTAATGACATGACTTCTTAATTGTATAGTTAATACAAGTATTTAGTAAATAATTACTGACAGTACCATATAATAAAGTATAACTGATACATCAGCATTTGTTAAATAATTAATGACATGACTTTTTAATTGCATTCAATTAATACATAAGCATTTGTTAAATAATTAATGGCATGGCATTTTAATTGTATAGTTAATACAAGTATTTAGTAAATAATTACTGACATGACTATATAATTAAGTATAATTGATACATGAGCATTTGTTAAATAATTAATGACATGACTTTTAAATTGAGTTTAATTAATACATGTGCATTTATTAAATAATTAATGACATGGCATTTTTAATACATTATTATTTTACTAGCATTAAATTTTGATTTATTAAATAAATAATGACACAGTCCAATTAAGTATAATTAATACATGCAGTATTAATTATTACATTTTTTTATTAAATTTATTTTTTTTAGTAGACATGACTTTCAAATTTATTACTGTTATTAATATAAACTAAAAAACATTTCTTACAATATATGCCCAAAGTCTAATTACTAATAAAGAGATTTATATTAAAAGTTATTTTTAAACCAGGTTAGTTTTAAATTTTAAAAAATATGTAGTTGCTAACTGAAAAGCTTTTCTTCGCTTTGACTAAATAATAAGCATTTTTTATTAAGAATAAAATGTTTGATTGCATGACCTTTCCAATTTAACATATGCCTGTTTAAATAAATATTTTTTAAACGTTAAGATTTTTCTTTTAACAAAACATAATTAATAGAATACATATCATGTAGTTAAATTGTTCCTATAATAAATATATATTTTCAATTAGTATTTTTTATAGTACTATGAATGCTAGTGTGACAATACCGGTGATAACTGTTATTTTGACACTTTATTTTGTACTGTGCACATCTGAAGTAGATTAGATGAACTGCTAAAGTAATGCTTTTATTTTTTGGGCGGTGAGGGGAGTGATGAATATCTATATATATATATGCCTCTGTGTGTGTGTGTGTGTGTGTGTGTGTGTGCGTGCAGCAGAAAAAATATGATTGAAAAAATACTGTACCTTTTGTGGCTTTGTTTCAACAACCATAAATACACAAAAATAAATACCTAAATAGAACAAAACAAACTTTTCCCAGGTGCAGCAAAAAGTTAGCAGGTGTAAACGAGAAAGTGACGTCTATGTGGTTATGTTTACCATACCTACAAGCAGACAGGAATGAAAAAAAATAAAAAAAATGTTGCTACAAGAATCAGTGCTGCATTTACTCATTGACAACTGTAAGTAAACAATATCCCAAGGTAATTCAATAGCAAATAATCACTTTTGCTTGTTCAAACTACCTTTTCCTTTGATTTTAAAATTATCCTCAGAGAGCCATTTAACCTTTTCTGTCTTTCTTTCTTTCCTTCCTTGCTTTTTTTGACATCTGATTGTTGAATTAAGAGGTGAATGCTTGGTAGGTTGTCTGCCTGAAGAGGGATAATGGGAAAGGATGAAAGATTAAATAAAATGTTTCAAAGGGGATTATATCAACCAGCAACCAGAAAATTGTTTTACTTTGTATTTGCAGGTCACTTTCATTGCTCATTTGGTAAAGATGTTGATAATTTAAACTTGGCAAGTTGTGCATATTCAAATTCAGATTAGTGTGTGGGTTTTGTACTTTGGTTTGCCTTTTTTTCATGACATTAGAGTAAAGTTTCTTAGCAAATTTAAATAATTCCTGATATGCTTTAATTATAATTACCTGCAAAAAATGAAGCATTTTTTTCTTCATTTTCATTTTTTTTTTTTTACATTTTTAGTCAAATTTTCTTAAATTGTTATAGATTTCCTGAGTATTTGAAGCAGCAAAAGAAGAGGTAAAAAGTTCTTAGGCCATTCTGATATTTTCATACAAATGTTTTCATTGATTTATTTTTTGGCTGAGACATGGAAAAGTCTACGATGTATTTATTTGTCTCTTTTTCTGAAATCATTCACAAGACATAAAACAATCTAAATCTAAAATCTAAATGGTGCAGCCACTCGTATCCGAGGATGCCAGTCTACCATTACAGATGTCTGCTCAGGCACATTTGTGTTTGTTCAACCCCCACAGAGTCCACCTGTGGTTTATACTGCAACTATGCCGAGCAGATCTTAGTTACAGTTTTTGGGAGAGTGTGCATTATCTAGCATGATCACCAGTCTGAACAAGGCCAGTGCACTCAAAGTTTCGGTCACAATGACTTTGTGCTAGCACAAACATTGACAGCTTCCAAGGGTTTTATCTGTCCAGTTTCACTCACAAGGCTTGGGTCAACCCATGGTATGGTTTTCAGGCCCTCTCCAAAGGTGCTGTTCAAGCTGGAATCACCTATTCCAGACTGATAAAATCAAGAAGTCACCTTCCTGACAAATTGATGATAATGACATTCGAACCTGAGTTTCATAGTCAAAAAGTGAACATTCTAAGCACTTGGCCATCATAAAACAATAGATGATTAAATACATCTAACTACCTATTTCTTGCAATGAAATCTTTCTTCAATATTCTGCAAACTTAAAAATAACATCATTTTATAAAAGCTAAACCATTGACTCTTTATTATAAAAGTTAAACCTTGATCACTTCTGAGTTTTGCCTTTCATAGCTTTTTGATTCAAATTTCACTAGTACTCTGTTAATTTTTATATACTCTAAAGCAACCCTGTTTTATTGTTACAAAATACATTGTGTTGTAACCTAGGGAAGGTTACTGAATAGAATAACCACACAAAGGTTGGTAATGAATGATAATACTTAGGTCAAGAACAACACATATAAGATTCGCCAGTGGTGTGTAGAAGTAGTAGTCAACTGCTAGAAGTGAGTCAAGTGAATTCCACAATGAATCTCCAACTGCAGACCACAGACCAACACATATATAAATACTACTGTATTTATGGGAATGGGGACATACCCATTATCGTCCATAGGTATGTGTTGTGGAGTGATTTCGCAGTGGAGGCTTGTATTTGTACCAAATTGGTCCTAAAATAGATTCAACGTACAAAACGTTAGGAACTTGATATAATAGGTATTACGTAGAGTAATCTTGTTGTGGTCGCTGATACTTTCGTATTCGACTAACTGTTGTCTGACATCGACCGACCCTCGTTTCTCTTACTACTCCTACTTATATTAGGTGGGAGAGTCTATTAACTATAGAATAGGTGTGTTTCACCATAACAGTATACTACAACACATTGATAAACTATAGATAATACATATTTTGAATTATTTGAAATCGTACCATTTTCAGTTGTTATGGATGCCAACATAGACACTGTTTCAAGTACTCTCTGGCCTTCTTCATCTGTCAATTATTATTAGCTTACATCTAATGTTATTTCTGGCCCTGTATGCTGGACAATCTCCTCAAAGATGAAGAAAAAACTTGAGGCAATAGAAATGTGGTTCTACAAAAAGATGCTGAGGATACCAAAGACTGAACATGTAAGCAACGATGAGGTTTTGGAGAAAATGAAAATAAAAGGAAATGTATACTTATCATTAGGAAGAGGTAGTTGAAATTTCTGGGGTATGTAATTAGGAAGGAGGGCTTTGAAAACCTGATACTCACAGGACAGATTGAGGGAAAGAAGGACAGAGGAAAGCAGTACAAAACATACTTGATGAGCTTGAGTAAATGGATGGTAGAACAAGGCTTGGAAGAAATAACAAAGAGACAAAATTTTTTAATAGCTACAAGGGACAGGAAGATGTAGAGGGTCTTGACCACCTACATCTTGAAGAGACACAGCACATAAAAAAAGATGTTATTTCTTGTTGATTCCAATTGAACCAAAGTATATGGATTTCACTAACTGACCCAGAGATTGAACTCACAATCACTAAGTGATTGCAACACCTTATACCACCATCCCCCAAAAACATCTGAGTAATCATCACAAGATATTGAAACATTTAACTGGGCTTTGAACAGATGTGTATTATTAAAAGATATAAATAAACAGGCAAATTAGATTAAATTATTTTTCCCTTTTATTTTATAAAGTCACAAGTCTATATGTATTATACCTAGAAATTGTTGACAAAATCCAAAGAAGAATTTGCAATGTTATTGCAATCCTGATGTGGCATCTCAGCTTCACTCACTTTCTGAACTGCCATAATGTAGCTTCCCCGTGCCTTTTCTATAAATATTTTCATGGTAATTCTTCTGATGAGCTTTCCTCTTTGGTTACTCAGCTTCACAAATTTAAGCACTGAACTAGATTGTCAGTTAGGTCTCATAATTTCACTGTTAAAATTACTAAATGTATTCTATACGAATAGTTTCTTCTCCTGTACTTCTTGTATGTGGAACTCCTTTCCAGCTATGATCTTTAAATTTTATGCAATATTAGTTCTCATCTTCTGTCTCCTGGAATCCTGTTCTTTTATTGTCCTCTCTATTTCTTTCACTCTCAGTAACCCCTTGTATAGTGGCTTTTATCACCTTTTTCAAGGTGAAATGATTTTTAAAAAAAATTTTCACCCCACCTCCTTTTTTCTTCCTGGGGCAGAACATTAAGTAAAAGATATTAAAATAATTAAGTGATTTAATATATGGTGTCAGTACCAGCAGATGTTTTGCATTCACCTTGTAAAAACAAGTTAGTTCATGTGAAGTGTTTTGATTGGTTGGAGTAGTATGACATAACTGTTTAAATTAACTGTTACATTGAGCATGTCTTTGGTTAATATATGTTGTGTTGTTATTGAGGCAGGGGTCTGTTACCTTCAGAAGCAGATTGGGTTACTGGTGTAGTGAGTATGATGTGTAAACCCCAAAACTCACAATGAAACCTGCACACAACACTGAAGACTCTCTTTGGCTCATCTCTGTTATGTATGTTTCGATTTATATCAATACTATTCAGATGTACTTTTTGTCTCAGATGTTAAAATGGCAGACACAATTATGAAGATTCTGGCAATTTTTCTGGCAATTTCTGGCAGATACAATTATTAAGAGTCTAGCAATTTTGAAACATTATTTTAAGCTGGGGGTCAATGTCATTGAAGCTACTTGCAGAATTCAGAAAGTGTAAGAAAATGAGACAATATCTGACTGGATTGACTAAAACTGATTTAAGTATTTTAAGAGTGGTGACTTTGTCCTTTTGAATAAAGCCTAAAAGTGGATAACCATCATATATTGATTCTTATTCTTATATATGCCATCTCTTCATAGTGTGTGGAATAATGGCTCTCCACAACATTCTGTCCTTTGTAGCCTTTAGTAAAGTTTGTCTTTTTGCTATCCTTCCTAATTTCTGTTCTGACAACCATTTTCACAAGCTCACTAGGTAAGTTATTCACTACTTTTCTTTGTCTCTTTTGCACTCAGTATATCCTGTGTATGCCAAATTCTCCAAGACCTTTTATCTCATTATGTGCCCAAGAAATTTCAATTGTCTCTTTCAGACTTTAAGTATAAATGTCTTTTTTGTTTCTATTTTCCTTAAAACTTTGTCTTTACTCTAATTGAGCATCCTTCTAAAGAACTACATGTCTGTTGCTTCAAGTCTCTTCTTCTGTTTGAAGATTGCCCTGAGTTCACTGCCATATAGAAGGATTGATATTACATAACAGTTCAGTATTCTTTTCATTGTTTCTAACAAGATTTTCTTGTTTCTTAATACTTTGCTTGGCTTTTGGACAGCATCATTCACTATTCCAAGGGTCATTTTGTTTTTTTAAACCATTCATCATGATTCCATTTATATATATAGATATTTACCAAGCTTAATTCAGTCTGGTACATGGCTAAATGAGAAAAAAATAGAGGTGGGAAGATTGTGTTGCGCCAATCTTCAAGTGGGAAGAGCTTATTTATATTATTTATGTTTCTCATTTTTGTTATTATTATCACAACAGTTTAGCAATTGTGCTCTCTGACATTCTTCAGGTTCTTGTCGATCATGGTAACTATTACTTGAGGACTACCAACAGCAGAAACAACTAGAATGGATAGCACATTTTAACTCAAAAAGAAAATAATGATATAATCAAGATATTAACATTCCATACCACTTCAAATAGAAGGTTCAGAAAGAAAATCCCATCAATACAGGAAGGAGCAATAAAAGCTATTGGACTTGAGAAAACTGTTTTCCTAAAAAAAGTGTTTTAAGAAAAAGATTTTATAAATTTCAACTGAAAACAATACTGGCTGCTTGGTCAATAAATGCCAAATGTTTCCTTGTAGGAAAACAGCTAATATTACCATTCAGGGAATTTTGAACTGAACCCTTTATTTAATCTACAGAAGTAGATTAAATGCCACCTATGTCTAGGGATATCTCAGCTTTTACTTATTTAGTACTACTCAGTTATTGCTTACCCTATTTACACTGTACTACCTGGGTCAGGGATTGAACTCACAATACCACTAAATTCATGAATCAGCACTTTAATCCACTAGGTTATTGTCTCCAAAATTTTGTGATAATAACGACAAAGATGCGGATATTTGTCCAAATGTAAATAATATAAATAATAACTTATCTAAATAATTCAGATAAAAATTATAGAAAGAACTTGTTTGTTTTGAAGCTGAAATACTGGCTCTCACTTGATCCCAAACACCAACATACATCAACTCATTAAACAAGTATGACTATAGCTGAGAAGTTTGATTACATATTTTTATTTGTTTATTTTTATTTATTTATAAAACATTTTTAATTTATTTATTTATAGTTAAAATAGCAACAAAACTGTATTCAGATCCACAATTATTTCCACTCAATATCCCATGAAATAATCTGAAACATAACTGTTACTCAATAATCTGTAGAATAATACAGTAGACATAGCATATATAAATAGTTGAGCCAAAACACAACACACATGGCCTGATGTTTAAGCATGAAACAAATTCCTGCTTCTCTCTCTCTCTCTCTCTCTCTCTCTCTCTCTATATATATATATATATATATATATATATATATCTGTGTATATAAATCAACTACTATGATATAACATCTACCCCAAAATCAAGTAATTCTAGTAAATTTTAGAAAGTACTCAATAACTTGTCCAGAGAGAAATATTCATAAATAATATCTTTAAAAGGTATAAGAATCTTACCAAGCTACTGTGGTTTTATCCCTCAGATGTTCAGGCTGATTTGAACAACCTTACTAAGTTATTCACCTAAAGATCTTCAGGCTGGTTTGGAAAACCATCTGAAAATGTGAGGGGTGAAACTGCCGTAACTTGGTACAGTTGTTATATCTTTTTATATACAGGGCGCAATGGGTAAATTATTGCTATTTTATATTTTTAATTTCACACAATTGTGTTGTTTGTTTTTGCTTTTGTCAACTGCACAGTATAGTAGGGTCAGTTGGGCATTGTCTATGAGAAAAAGGTCACTATAGCATAAATCATTCTGCCAGAAATTTGGAAACGGCATGCTGTACTGCTTAGCATTCGCACTGGAAACCCCAATATGAATATTTCAGAGCGTTTGGGTGTCAATCTGAGGAAAGTGCAGAGGATTCAGAAAGAGTTGGATGAGTCTAATGGTGATTACAAAGGTACAGCAACTTGGAAAACTCACTCTGATCATTCTGATAAAAAAAGAACTCCCAAATTTGTTGTTGAGGGCCACAGGCTCAATACAGAGACCTACATCAAGTACTTTGAGGAGGTAGGGCTGCCATGAGTCAAGAGGATGTCTGCTGGAAGACCCTATGTCTGGCAACAGGACTCTGCACAAGCAGGAGAACCCAGTTATGGCTTTCAGAGAATATCTGCAACCACATCACCCCTTACATCTTGTCACCTAACTCCCCAGACTGCAAACCCCATTGATTATGATGTGTGGGGCACAGTTGAGTGAGAGCCAACAAAACTCCTTTTAACACCAAAGATGAACTGAAAGCAAGGATTATGGAAAAATTCACCAACTTAATCAAGAAGACCATCTAGAAGAGTTGCAGAAGATTCTGAAGTCATCTGGAGGCTGTGGTTGAAACCATTGACAATTTTATTGAATAAATTTACTCTTTAGTATTTCAAGATATTTTTTGTTTAATTTTGGTAATTATATCTGTTAAAATGAGATGTCAGTATTATTTTTATTTCTGTGTAATTTAGACAAAAGTTATCCATCACACCCTGTATATATATATATATATATATATATATATATATATATATATATATATGGTGTTGGGCTCCCCATCATATTCGATGTATGAGGGTCTAGCAGCTCAGTTCCTAGAAACCGACAGTCAGATACCAGCACATATGATTTGATTATAGTGGTGAAGGTTTTGTGCAGAACCAACCACACTTTTTGAAGGGCCAAATACACAGACCTGCTGCATTGCATGCCACAAGGTCCCCAAACAACCCTCTGCAAGTTTTGAATTCAGAGTTGTCCTACTTCTAGAGCGGTTGCCCTCCAAGTCTATAGAACTCAGTCTGTCCTGCTATTTACCCATAGTTGGAGGGAGAAGAAGAGGATTAATACGTTTCCCAAAGTTATTAGTATGTAAGTGAATGTAATGGATTTGACTGAAGCTCAAATTTGGTTCTCTGATTCCTCAATCTGAGCCACTATCCACTACTCCACCATATGTATGTATGTATATAAATCAATATGATAAAACTCAATATTTCTTCAATTCTAACAGATGCTATGAAGCTAAGCCTTATAGTGAAACATTCCAAGTTTATAAATATTATACTACTTGTTTCTTATTTAATTATTTTTTTCAGATTTAATCCATATCTTAATATATATATATATATATATATATATATATATATATATATATATAAAAGGCAGGATGTGTGTGTGTGTGTGTGTGTGTGTGTGTGTGTGTGTGCATGTAACGAATGCACGGCCACAATTTTTGACGGATTTGCACCAAAATCTACACGCACATGCTCCAAGTTAGTGGGAAGGCCAAGACTGATGTTGTATTTCCCAACTCCTATCAATAGTGGAAATAATCGATTTTTTTCATGCTTCTACAGCAATTTTCATGTAGTTTGCGGCCATTTTCTACTGGCCAGAGTGAGAGCCTATAGCTGGCTGCCACAAATATGTAGGAAGATTCTATTGGCCAGCATGAGAGCCAACAGCTGATTGACATGAATGTTTGCTAGCATGCAAAAAAAATCGATAGCTGCATTCATCACAAGTGGGAAAAATTTAAATCTGCATGACACTTTACTCCAATTGGCTCATTTGCTTGTTTAAACTCAACGTTGATTCTGATTCCACAGAAATGGGTTGGATGTGAAAAAGTATTTGTTGTTAACATTCTTTTTTCATTCGGTTTTTCCAGTTACGAGTCCTTTTTTAAAGCTGATCGTTTTGTGTCCATTTTGTTTAGTTCTTTTTTCATAACAGATTTAATGTTTAGTATAGAGCTTAGAAAAAATTTGCAGTGTGAGATAGGCAAGAAGTAAGGCATTTAGCAACATCAGCATGGAAAAGAGCACTCCTTTAAAGGCAAGGAAGGGCCAAAATATTTTAAGTCAAGTGATAGCGATTGCTGTATGATTCATACGATTTTTGAATGAAGCACGGGCAACACCAGGCCATGCTGCTAGTATATAACTAAAACATTGCAAACTTTTGGTAAAGGTTCCAAATACAACACTACTAATGCAAAGTCTGTCAAAGGAAAAAAAGTTGGAATGGTAAAAGAAAAGAGACCAGGAAAAAATAAGAAAAAACGATAAATAAGGAAAATGGAAACATAAAGAAAAATGATAAGACAGACATCTATCTAGGAAACAATCCAAAGTGTTCATTTCCTTTATCAAATAGACCAAGATAGAGTAGTAAAACTAACCAATGAAACACCGCAAAGACTTGTTACTTCAAGTTCTAGTCATCTGACAATCAGGTTGCAAGAAACATTAAGCAACTATTTAGACCTAATCTCTTTGTATAGTTTCATTGCTTAGTGTGTATATATATATATATATATATATATATATATATATATATATATATATATATATATATATATATATATATTCAGTTGGATTGATATCAATCCAACCAAATATCTTAGCTCTATCTCTGATATTGAGCACTTTCTAATAAGTACTGTGCATATATGAATAATTATATATATATATATATATATTTATTTATATACACACACTTTTCACACACACATATATATATATATATATATATATATATATATATATATATATATATATATATATAGTGTAGATGAGTTCACCTATCATCCAGTTCACACACCTCTCTGGTCTTTTGAACAGAAGAGCTTGCAGTGAATTGATTAAATATATATATATATATATATATATATATATAATGCTCTGTAAATTTACATTGAGCACTATTTTGTAAAAATAAAAATATCTATAAGAACACCGGATTTTATATCTTACTGTTCTTTCTTTTTATCTATACATATATATATATATATATATATATAAGAGAGAGAGAGAGAGAGAGTGTGTGAGAGAGAGAGACTCACACACACACATGCACTGCTGGACAAAATCTTAAAACCAATGAAAATAAAGAAAAATATAACTTTTGTGTTGTTAGACTCAACCACTTATTTCAGTAGAGCTTCAAAAATTAAAATAAGAAAAGGAAAAGGAAAATTTAAAAACAATTTTAGCATTAACTATAGAAAATTTGATTACTGGGAAATTAGGCTAAATACTAGCTAGTCAAAAGTTTAAAGACCTTATTTAAACAAAGCTTTAATTGGTAAACACATAATGGTAATAACATAAAAAGTTAACGGAGTTTGAACATGGCAGAATTGTCATGCAAAAGCAAAGTCTCTATGAACATGCCATAACTGGTAAAACTGGATGCAGCTCCATTTCAGAGGTTGAGTGTAACAATGTAAAAAGTATATTTTTTCTGCATTCTCATTAGCCTTAAGATTATGGCAAGCAGTATATATATATATATATATATATATATATATATATATAGGGCAGGTGTTATTGTTGTTCCAACAAGAGAAAAGTGTATATTTTAAAAAGAAGATAAACTGCAAATGTTTTTGGTTGAAATTTGGATTTTTTATTTTAAAATATATATTATACTCTATTTTCCATAATTCTTCTACACATATTCCTGTTTGTGACCTTCTTCAAGCAAAGAGTAGATATTACCACATATTATAAAAATGAATTTTTGTGTGGTAGTAATTCAAATGTCTTTCTTGGACTGGTGATAAGAGTTTATATATATATTGCATATAGTTCTCTTGTTAATATTTTGTTCTTTCATGCTGCACAATGTCATAGAACTGCATCATGAATTTACGATTTGCATCTGATATTTCACAACTATTATCATCACATAGCAATCTTCTATAGCATAACAAAATCAACTACTGTATTTGGTTATTATATATGTGTATGCAGAGTGTTTTTGAGTGTGGGGTTATGATCTATTTAGTGCTGGTTTAAATTTATTTATGAAGTTTTTTCTTGTATTTGTAGGCAAGAATAATTGTCTGTTTGGTATATTGGCATTATTTTAAATTTACCTTGATTACATTTGTAGATGTGTTGTGATACAAAGATAATGGTTATGAAATATCAGACACAGAATTATGGAAAATAGGGTATAATATATATTTTGAATTAAAAAATACACATTTCAACAAAAAATGTTTGTGTTTTAACTTCATTTTTATATATATATATATATATATATATATATATATATATATATATATATATATATATAGATAGATAAATATAAGTATGTATTAAAAAGAAACATATCCTGGTAAACTTTGTTTTATTCTTGGCTTGACAAAATATAACTACTATAGTGAAACACACCAAAAATAAATGGTCTTGGATGGCTATCTATTTTATGAATGTGATTCAAAAATTAAAAGGAGATAATCAACTGTTTGATTTAATTGTCTCGTCAATCCAATCTCTGTAAGCTGATACACGCGTGAAAACTCCAGGATAGTTTTCAGGGTCATCCTTTCGCATAAATGATGCCACTCCAACTTGTATCCAACCTTCTGGTGATGGACACACCAATGGTCCACCACTATCACCCTGTCCAAAAAAAGATAAGAGCCAAATTTAATATTATATAATACCAAAGACTCAAAATTAAATTAAAACCCTCTAAGCCTGTTAAAAGATTTCCATTTTACTTTGAAATTAAATACAATTATCTCTTTATAAAATTTAAATTGTTTTGTGTCTAAATAGAGTTTTACTAGTATTGCTTAAATATGAAGTTTAGAATCTATTGCTTGTAAACAGAAATTATTTCCCAAATAAAGTGTCAAAAGCATGGTTTTTCCATTGACACTGCTGTTATTTTGACTACCTTCACTGCTTGGCAATGTTTATTGTTTTAAAAAGCAATGATTAGAAACCTAAACATGTGATGAAAGTGAATTTATACATATTCTTTGTTCTTGAGAATTGACAACAAAAATAATAAATGTTATTTATTTATTATATTCTTGACTGGAATGGTTGCTAAAACATTGTCTAGTTGCCATTTGATTCAAACTTTATAAAATGGTAAATAATAAGGATTTCCCTATAGTTGGTTCACACATTTTATTAATTTAGTAAATGTTTATAAAAAATTGTTTTTATAGTTATTTCTATATAAATTGGGAAATGATAAATATTGCATAGCATGAGTTTTAATTGTATTAGTTTTTAAAATGTTGAAAATATAAAATTATACTTGTATATAAAAAATCTAATAAATAAATAGTGTTTAATATTTTTTTTGTAAATTCTCAAAAAATGTATGAATTCACATTCATTATGTTTATGCTTTAGTACAAATCTAATCATTGCTTTTTAAAGCAACAAACAGAGCTGAGAATTGAAGGTAGTTAAAGTAAAAGCAGTATCAATGGAAAAAAAACATCCTGCTGACACTTTTTTTTTTTCTTGCTGGCATGAAGGCCCAAGTTAATGAAATTTCAGTATAGTTTCGTAATATATCCAGTCAGAATGTCATGGCTGGCTTAATCAAAAAACATATATCTCATATTCATTAATATAATTTGCTTAAAAGAAGAAATTTCAAAAATCATATGACCAACATATCATGTGCTGATGCTGATTTGACCAGTAAATGCATATATAGGAAAACTCATTACTAATGGAATATGAAGGTAATGAGAGTGATTCATCCCTATGTATGTGGCATAGTGGGTTCTAGTTGCAAAGTTCAAGGCTGATGGGACCAAGGACTCATCAGAACACATGCCATGGAAACAGTGATAGAGTAGCGAGAGGCTCACAATGTTTTGCCTGTGGGAAAGAAGTCATAAGAGAGAAAGTAATTCAGCAGCCACAAGTCTGCATAGATGCTTTTAAAATCTCTCAAGATAGGCAAGTGATGGTTGGGCAGCTCCATCCCAGATATGGAAATAATACTTCATTGTTGGTCTCATCTGTAGCATTCACTTTCACACTAATGGCCTTTGGAAAGGCATCAATTCATCTCTTCTCCCACCAGCTGTGGGGTAAATAAAAGAGTAGACTGGGCACTCTAGACTTGGGTGGCAATCAGTCTAAGCAAATAAAAAACTCTGAATTCAAACTGTTGAGAATGCAATGAGAAAAAACTTGACTATCCCAAAACTGTATCGTAATTCACAGATAAAAATAAAAAGAATCTTTTGAGAGTCATGAACATCTAGAAAACCTAAAAGATAAGGCATTTAGTAAAAGAGAAAAAATATTAATAACAGCACTAATATTTTTATTTCATTTTACATTAAATGAAGTATTGCCAACCATTATTTTTAATTTTGATTACTATTTTCTTTCATTTACATTTTTTAGCTGTTTTTTATCACAACATTACTTTTGCTACATAATGTCCAGCTGCTCTCATTTTCGAAGTATACCTGTCTGACAGGGCAGCTGACTAATCACTGTTTCAGGCACATTTTTCCAAAAACACAGATCCCACACAGATCCAGCACTAAATAGATCATAACCCCACCTTTAGACTGTAACTATGCTGAAAAGACCATATTTACTGTTTCTGAGAGGGAGTTCTTAATCTTAATGATCAACAGTTTGAACAATTCCAGTACACTCAAAATTCTCAGTCATGATGACTTGAGAATTTGCACTAGCATGACCATCAACGGCTTCTGAACTGTTCTGTCTACCCAAGACCCAGGTATAGTTTCCACAAACTTTCCAAAGGTGCTGCATGCTGGGATCACCTCCTCAGACCAATAACATCAATAAATCGCCATCCTGATAAATCAACCAAGGTGAGATTACACTTACCATATATGCATACATATATACATGCAGAGTAGACAGCATAGAGTCAGATATAATTCTATATTATTATTTCTGAATAGAATGTCAATATTAACATTCTATATGATTTATTTAGGAAGGATATTAGAACAATCCTATAACTGATAACTATATTCTTCAAAAATTTAAATGCAATGTCAATCGACATCTTCTGTTGCCTTGATCCCTGTTCTTCTTTTTATCCTCCCTCCCCCCATACCCAGTCTTTTCCCTTATTTACACTCTTTGTATCCCTTTGTGTACTAGTGGCACTCCCACCTTGCTTGGGGTGAAATGCTTAAAAAAAAAAAAAAAATACAGAACCTATACTGGGAGCAAATCACCTGCTTACAAATAGAAAATGAATTCAGTAAATATACAAAAATACAAGGATGTGTCTTCTCACCAGACTTATTCAACCTATACGGTGAGACAATCCGGAGAGAATTCGAAGCCTAACAAGAATTCATTATTGGTGACCCCAGTCATAACAACATAAGATATGCAGATGACATTGTAGATACCAGGCACAAAAAAGAAACTGCAGGAACTCCTACAAAAGGTAATAAAGGAAAGAGGAAAGAAAGGACTAAACATCAATTGCCAGCAAAGGGAAGAGCCCAACATCCAAATTATGAATTGAAGTTATCAAAATCAAGCAAGTACAATAGGAAATGTTTTAACAGAGGTCAGTAAATGTGACACTGAAATCCAAAGGTAGATTAGAATAGTGAAAGATGCCTTCCCAAAGTTGATCAAAGTATTAAAAAACAGGAAAATTTCATTAGAAGCAAAGAATATTAAACTTGGTGAATCGGTAGAGTGAGGGAGAATCACAGATGATATGATTGTGCACACAGGAATTAACGGAGACAAATCTTCATTGAATCACTAGCCAACCTCTTTGTCCAGATCAAGAATCAGACTGGTCAAATAACATTTGGACACCTATGCAACATCATGTGGCCATTCCTTTTCAAGCATACACTCACGCAAGCACACATTTCTTTCTGCTCAGTACACCTATGCACCTTGTTTATTCAAGGCTCTAGACACCTGTGCATTCTGTTTATTTTAGTCACTAGATGCATTTCCTGTTTATGCCATCACCAGTTTTGTTTTCCACTCACACACTAATGCAGTGGAAGTAAAACCAAAGGTCTTTCCTCAACTGATATCATATTTACATAACACTAATATCAATCAGTAAGGTATGAAACCATCTTTTTTCTGCCCTGCTATGGACATGCTACCCTTGGCTGGCAACCAGTTTAGAAGAAGAGCAATTCCAAATTCAAGCTGGTTCTATGTGGGGGAAGCAACTTTACTTTATTCTGTAAAGCCTACTTTAGTGAAACTGCAGCAGTATCAGCAGCATGATATTGTTGCAGCCCTACGTTCCTCAGGGAGTCAACAGGCTCAACAAGAAAACTTACCTTGCATAATCCCTTGGCATGTTTGAAAAATCCAGAACATATTTTGCTGCTATTCAGTTTTCCAAAATATTGTGAACACTGATGATTGCTCATGATTGGAAGATCAATCTCTTGGGCCATTTTTGTTACACTTCCACCTGAAAGATAAAACATTTAGTTTTTAAGCAGAAGTATAAATCCCAGTAACTATCTTGTTTTCATACAATATAAACCTGAGTCCTTCTTCAGGTACTTGTTGATCCAGGCAACCTTCATGGAATTTCAAACTGAACACATTTATTTAATCTACAGTGGTGGATTGTTCTCATTCTATTGACCAAGTCTATGGATATCTTATCTAGTTCTTATTTTAGTGCTGCTCAGTTATTGCTAACCCCATTTTCACTTAATTTAAATATGACCAATATTAATTTGTTATCAAATTTGTGAACCAACCCTATAATCATCTAGACTATTGTCCTGTGGGAAAATCCTGAGTGTAGGAAATGAAGCCTTAAACCTAAGCTGTCTGGGCAACAGCAGCAGATGAAATAGAAAAGAAAAGCCTTGGTGAGTGCTGTCAAGTGCTAAATGGCAGTAGCAGTTTCATCAGCAATATATACTTGAACTCAGTGGAAATGACATGTGCAATAACTGAGGAGTACTAAATAGCATCTATATGAGAAAACCTTAGACATGGTTAACAGAATGAGAACAATTTACACACTAGATTAAAGTGTTCAATTAAAAATTCTCTGAAGGTTATCCGGATTGATATACACCTGAAGACCAGAGGGCACAGCGGCCAAACTGTTGTGATAACAACAACAAAAATGAGGACAATAGTCCTCATGTAGATAATGATAAGCCTCTTATCCCAAAAATTCATACAGAAATACAAACCTGATTGAGAAATAATATATAATTGTGGATTATCCCACTTGGATTTGTCAAAAATGCCCATTAGATGGCACTTTTTAAGTCTATAAAAAGGCAAATATTTCCTTCTCTTTCTATTTTTTCTCTTCCTTCCAGGTGAAGTTGAATGTAGACAAAGAATGCTGCCACCATGGCATCTTCGTTTCCTTGGTCCACTGTCGATTGAACCCTCACACACATGCATATACACACACATGTTTTACATACACTTGTTTCACACACACAAACAAGCACATTCTTATAGATAGTCTTATTTCCATTGTGTACATATGTAATTCCTTTTGTATTGTCATCTGTTTTAAATTCTGTTTTGTGTTAGTCATTGTTATCTGAACTCACATGAATCTGCCATTATTGTTTGTGGGACAAATATTTTAGGTGCCCATAAATATTTAGTATAAAACATCCACACACTTGTATCAAAAGTGTTGATTCCTGCAACATAACATATATATCCTTTTTTATAATTAGTATTAAATGCATGCAAAAGTTCCCTGCATTTCTTTTTTTAAAAATGGCAATTTGAATACACAGCTAAAAAATGTTTTTCAGAGTTCTGTATTCAGCATTCTTTCATACTGTGTTAAGAAAAAACATTGTATGATATATAAATGATTGCCTAATTAGCATGGCTAAAATATAGGCTATATAAATGCCCAAGAAGTAAGGGAAGAGCAGCTCTTGGTATGCAAGACAAACAATTATGACTGGACTGATGAAATATGTAGGAGATCCCAATTTATAACAATGTTGTTTATTTCCAAGTTGTGTAAGACAACAGCAGTAGCAAAGATAAATTGATGAAGTCAACAGAGATAGTTTGATTGGAAACAGTGTGTTTGGTGAATGGTTAGTGCAATTCAAAAAATGTAACAGACTTGGAGCAAATGCCCTACAGTGGTAGACCAAAAGAATTTAAAAGTGCTTTTCTCTCTTTCAGCTTCTTCAAAAATTTAAATGTAATGTCAATCTTTATCATCTGTCTTCTTAATTTCTGTTCTTTTATTGTTCTCTCCCCTTAGTAATGTTTTTTTTTTATCTGTCATATTCTCTTATAATCAATAACCCTTTGCATCTGAATGGCTTTATTCTCTTGCTTGGTGTGAAATGATTAAAAAAATGTTTAAAAAATGTGTATTATGTCTATCATCCTGTGCATTCAAGAAATCCAAATAAAGAATATGAATTCCTTGGCAGGGATAGAACCTGGGTTCCCCATAAGTAGTGGAAACTACCATTTGATCCAGTATGCTTTACCACACAGCCACAAATAAGGTCACGACAAGCAAGATTCTATTTTCCCTTTTTTTTTTAAGGAAAGCACATCTCCTTCACTCAGATTATTTTCTCAAAAGTTTCCTAACTGTTCAGTTTCATAACCAAAATGTAAACAAAGCAATTTATTAACTCATTACAGAATTATTGCTTGAAAAAGAAAACATATTATTCACCATTTTTGCACTTGGAGAAACTTCTGAGAATTAAAAAAAATTAATTTACTGATTAAGAATAAAAATATGTTTAAACATTAAAAGCCACCATTTTGATGAGGTATATGGTGAAAGTCATAATAAAATATATTAAAAAAATCTTTTTCTCATTAAAGTCACAACATTAAATCTAGAAAATGCTTTATTACAATGCGATATTATTTCTTTATAATTTGTTTGTTAAAAGCTGAATTAAGTTAAAATCTGAAAGAAAGTAAGCTTTTTCATAATATAAAAGCAATTTTTCACATATCCTCAGTATTAGAACTCTAATATTCCTTGAGGTGGTTGAATTAATATAAAATCCTTTTTTCAAGTCAATATGAAAATGATGAAAATAACTTATTTAATACACATCAAAATTATATTTAAATGCAGAACTATTAATCTTGGGATATTAAACAACAAAAAGTTTGGCTTTTACATCATACTTATTATAAAACCCAGGTTGTGTGTGTGTGTGTCTGTTCGTTTATATATTGGATTGGATTTCCTATATTTTTCAACTGATTTCAACAAAACTTCACAGGACTATGTAAAATTACCTTGCGGTGGTTTTGACAGCACCAAAAATTGGAAAGACACGATTGTTTTTGCCCAAAATCAATTTGAAAACACGATTAAGAGGCATTGCTATCACGAAAATGAAAGGGGGACAACTCATATCGAGTTATACTTATTATAAAACCCAGGTTGTGTGTGTGTTTGTGTTCCTTTATATATGGGATCGGATTTCCTACATTTTTCAACCAATTTCAACAAAACTTCACTTTTTGGGGGGGGGCAGGTAGTGTTTCTTATTGTCTTGCAAACTTTTTTCTTTATTTTTACATTCAGAATGCTTTAAAAATTCCATTTACAAGACAATTGTTTATAATAAAATTCTATTCAATCGGTAGACTCATAACGATTGAAAACAATGTTTTTGTTTGAGTTTGGATTTGACCAATTCGTAAAAAGAACAAAAAAAAAAAACAAAACAAAAAACAAAACAAAACAAAAAACAAAACTAATTAAGACATGCATGTCAGTCAACCTTAAACAATAATCTTTGTCAATTTTATTTTTCAGTCTTTATGATGGTTGATACTTGATCTATCTCTTACTGTTACATCCCCGGGCAATGCCGGGCTCTACTGCTAGTATTAAATATGAGACTAGAATATCCCAGTATTATTTAAATATATGAAAATAAGTTGACAATCAAAACTGTCTATTTTTTTAAATTCATTATTATTAACTAATCTATTAAATATATATTTCGTCTTCTTTTATGTAACATGTCCCTTCAGCTCATTAGTGATCATGGCTCTCCCGAATTTCCTGTCCTTTATAGCTCTTAATAACTTTTGTCTTTTTGCCATATCTCCCAAACCTTGCTCTGCCATCCATTTACTCAAGCTCACCAGGTTGGTTGTGCATTGCTTTCCTCTGGTCCTCTTACCTTCAATCCTGTGAGTACCAAATTTTCCAAACCCTCTTGCCTCATTATATACCCCAGAAATTTCAACTGTCTCTTCCTAGTGTTAAGCATAAGAGGTCTTTTTTATTGCCATTGTCTCTATAACTTTATCGTTACTCACAAGTTCGGTCCACCATTCTGTGCCCTAGTAGGTCACTGGGGTATTGTGTAATGTGTCAGATCCTTCATGGGGTGATTACATCTCTAAATAACAGAACAAGTAATGTTAGGCTACACAATATTAGTGGCAGAGGATAATCTTTGACCTGAGGTGAGTGAATTTATATTTTCCCAGAGGAAACATGAACTATCTCCACCAGAATTTGAACTTGGTTTGCTAATTCCATTTTCCATACTAATTACTCTTTAGGACATCCTCCCACCTCCATATATTTAAGTAAACAGATTGCCAAATAAATTCATAGTCTGATAGCTTCACTCAATTCTCAAAAATAAAACTTGTAAGGATGCAAAAAAATGAAATAAAAACTCAGAAGAGATTCCTTGTCCATCAAATATAACATGTAAGCTATAAAAAGGACATGTATACTTAGAATCAGAAAAAGACAGTTGAAATTTCTGAAGCACATAATGAGGAAAGAGGGCCTGGAAAATTTGATACTCACAGATAGTGAGGGCATGAGTGACAGAGGAAAGCAACAAGTCACCTACCGAATGAGCTCATGTAAATGGATGACAAAACAATAATAGAGAGGCATAGTAAAAAGACAAACAATACTAATAGTTACATATGATAGGAAGTTGTGGAGAGCCATTGACCACCTATGTCTTGAAGAGACACAGCATATAGAAGATCATATTTAATAAAACAAGCATAAAAGAAGGATTACTGTTCAAATATACAATATTGATTTTTATGTATGAATCGACAAATTTATAATTTTTTTCTTTTAGATTTTTTAATAATTTCAACCCAAGAAAGGCAGTAAAGCCACTAAGATGCAAGGGGTTACTGATTATGAGAGAATACAAGAGATAAAAAAAAATATTACTAATGACAGAGAATAATAAAAGAATAGGAATTAAGACAATATAATGACGGACATTATATTTAAATTTTTGAAGATCAAAGTTAACTGGAAGAGAGTTCCACAAGTGAAAAGTAAACTATTAGCATAAAACTTACAGTTACATCTAGTCATTTTGACATTAATATGATGAGTTTAGATACCATAGAGGAAAGTTCATCAGAACAACTACTATGAAAATATTTATAGAAAAAGCGTAGGGAAAGCTACAAAATGGTAGTAGGAAAGTGACTGAAGTCAAGATGTCAGGTCAGGACCATTAATATTGCAGATTTTTTTTTTGTATTTTATCAAGAATCTCTAAATGTATAGCAGAAGCACCAGAGCAAATGTAGTTGCATGGGTGAATACTAGACATTGCATGGGTGAATAGTGTAAAATAGATTCTGACAAGAAAATCTGTCTAATATGTAAATTTATATCTTAAATTTAGACTTAAAATAATGTTACTTCATTTTGAACATTCAAAAGGTTCCTATTTGTCTAAACAATGAAGTGATTTTAATTTATTTGCAATGTTCATCTTTTCAGCTGTTAGCCCTATTCCTACAGAATACATTGATAACAAGGTTGGTTGGTTGGTTAATGTTGTTTAGTGGCATATTAACCTGTATGGATTATTTAATGTTGAAATCTAAATATCATGCATGCAATTTTATGCTTTCAATTATAGATACCTTGTATATAATTTTATATTCTCAGGATAACAGTATGTTTTTTAGATATATAGTTTGTAGATCATAAAATGTATTGTTGGTAATATTACTATAAAAATGTATTTAGTGTTACATTGATTGTCATTTGCTATAATAATGTATTGTCAGTCATTTTATTATAAAAATTTTATTGTTGATTTTTGTTTGGGAGTTCACTATTTGTCCATAGCTGGGACCCTTACAGGGTGAACCTGGGAACAACAGTAATTAAGAGATGGTTCCACGCTCCTCAAAATCTCCAATCTGTCGATCAGAGATCTTGCTGCCAGACGTAGTTTATCATCATACCTAGGAAACATGAAATTAAGGAAGTCAAATAGAGCTTTATAACAAAAAAATCTCTCTTCAGTTTAACATTGGATATTCCAGTTCTTTTTTTTTTAAGAAGGCTAAATGGTCATGTCTGATTATTTTAGGTTTTGATTGGCAACTCAAGTTAGTTAAGATTATTATAATTAAAAATAAATTTTGGTATGTACCAACTTCTGTGCAGCCCCAACCTTTCATGACACACATCATTCCAGGCGGAGGGAAATAGTTATTTCCTGACTGGGTCAGTCTTACTGGTTTAATTGTGGAAAGCAACTGTGTTGGAACAGGCTGAGAAAGTTTTACCAAGGCAATGTCATTGTCAATCTCTGTTGAAAAAAAGAAAAAAAAAATAACTCACAATTAAACATGTAAAGATTTCAACATGCTTCTTTTATCATCTTTCTTTACTTTTACATATTTTTCGTTTATGCATATATTAATAAATATACAGATACCTGTGTTTGTAAGGCAACTTAAAGTTTTATGGTTTTACCAAATCATCATGGCACAAACTATTATGCTTGTTTTTTTAAAAAAAACTGGTTCTCATGGGATGAACAAAATATTAAACGCAGATTCAAAGCTCAAAGTTAATATAAACTAAATATATTATTGGAATTTAAATACAAAATGTAGAGTGTAGGTAGGGAGGTAAAAGTAAAAAAAAAAAGATGCAAGCTTAAAGTTTAAAAGAGGAAATGTACTGGCTTTGTTTTTATGTTGGTGTGACTACATTTTTATGAACAAACCAACCCTGGTGAAGGTGTAATTGATGAAACATGTCACAAAAACATTTTCCACTTTGTCATACATCTTTTCTTTCAAAACTCTTCTTGATATATAAAAATTTACATAAAAATTCATATAGCGTTATCCCTTATATATATGTCAGCTGTCAATATACCACATAATGTCCTTGAGCACTTAGCCTTGGAGCGAGTAGAATGGAGATTAACATGTTTTAGTGGACTCAGCAGTTTTCAATTTGCTTGTCTGAATAATCTTCAAGAAGCAAGAGCAAGATCTAAAAGGTCAGCCAATCTAACAGTGATTTCATCTCACAATTCTCACTCTTGCTCCATATGTGGCCTCCTTTGTAAATCACTAGCAGGCCATAAGTGCCACTTAAGATTATCACACAAAATTTCATAACTGAATCAATTAAGCTGTCAGATCCTCATACGTTGAAACCGATGGGAGAGTCCATTATTATTATTATTATATATATATATATATATATATATATATATATATATATATATATATATATATTTGGCTTTTCAAATCTTACAGAAAAATAACTAAGAAAAATTAATTTAAGCCTAATTTAATATCATTTAGTGACAGAAAAATAAGTTTTAACATTTTCAGAGTCATGCATAAAGCCAATTGGAAATCACTTACGCTTTTCACTGAATTCTGGAAAGATGAAAATTTTTTCAATTTTGACATTCCATTGGCGCCATTTAACCTTTTTGAAAATTTTCCCAAACATATTTTTCACTTTTTCCCACAAATTAGACTGAAAAGAAATAGTGTTAATGTTAATAATATGGGATCAATATTCTAAATGCAATACATAAGAATTGTTGTATGTAATATGAAAAAAATAGTATTGACATCCAGAATACACAAAAAATATGATTAATGTAATATGTAAGAAATATTTTGTACATAATATGTAAGAAATACTGTTTATATGTGTGATATATAAGAAATAACATTGATGTATACAAGAAATCAGACATAATATTAATTTCTGTATTATATTAGAAATACTATTTATATATGTAATATATAAGAAATAATATTGCTGTCTGTAATGTAAAAGAAATACTACTGATGTATACAATATGTAAGAAATAATATTAATTTATGTAATATAGAAAAATGCTATTTATATATAGAATATGTAAGAAATAATATTGATGCCCATTGTATATAAGAAATTCTATTGATATATGTAATTTATTAGAAATACAAATGATGTATGCATTATGGAAGAAATACTATTTATATATGTAATGTATAATAAATATTATTGATGTAAATATGTAATAAATACTATTGCTGTATGCAATATGTAATAAATACTATTTATGCATGCAATATGTATGAAGTAGTATTGATGCATATATGTAAAAATATTGTTGATGTATCTAATATGTAAGAAATATTATTGATGCAAGTAATTCATAAAATATACTACTAATATGAATAATATATATATATATATATATATATATATATATATATATATATATATATATCATTTGATAATTACAAAATTGTTTTTACTTGAATATTGTTCTTTCTTTATTATTCATTCAATTTTGTTAATAAATTGAAGATAACTTTCCAAATATTGCCTTTCTAAAGTCAACATTTGGAGTAAAATGGCATTTTTATTTATTAGTCAGAAATATACATCTTGGTAAGATATGAACACAAGCGACTTCAACTGCATTTGTCACATTTGATGAAATTTCAAGTCTAATAATTGAAAGTTCTTTGAGCTATTTCCTTTGAGTTGAACATAAATCAATATTATATTTGCAAAATCTATCATAATCCTTGCTGGATTAAGTTTATTTTTTTATTAATAAGAATCAGCTGAAATGTTTGGAACTCCAGATGAGGAAAGCAGGATTAAAGAATTAAACACTTACAGGGCATATTGAAGTCAAGAGAAACAGAGGAAAACAGTGAGTGACCTATCTGATTGAAAAGTTTGTTCAAATAGATGGAGCAATAAGTACGATAGAGAGAACCAGATGTTTTAAAAGAGAAAGTATTGCTGAGGGCAGCAAAAGACTGGATGGCTATGATCACCTGCACCATGAAAACACAGAGTAGAGAGAGAGAGAGAGAGAGAGATTGAAAAAGTGAGAAAGAGTGAGAGAGAGAGAGAGACAGAGACAGTGAGAGAGATTAAATTGACTAAAGATTTCTGAAATTATTCATTAGTTATCCGTTTGTTTCTTTTGATCCCACAAAAGAAGAGGTAAATTATTTTTTAAATACTGAATTATACACAAGGATTACTGGATGGATCATGCATTTAATAAGGCTGAAGAATGTATCAGCTGAAACTTTGTTGCAAAAACAGCAAAGAGGGAAATACTAGTTGGATGGAAGAAAAACATTCCTGGTTGAACACCATGAATAAAATTTCTGATCATAAGTCATCTCAAGGTGAAGTTCTACATACAGTTTGAGCATTTCTTAACTGCAAATAATTTTGTCACGAATCTCTGATTTGGCTATCTCATTCATCCAATACAAGGCCCAAGAGATACTCAAGGTAGATGGTTACTGGGTGAGAGTGTTATAAGGGAAAAGAATATACAAGGTAAGAAGTGCATATTGTGAGGATATGTGGGATAGATATTGTTTGACTCTGGACTTGAAGAGGTCAAGATTGTAATGTTTGGAATCTGTTCTACAGATTACAAGTGATGAGAAGTTGGGGAGAGCCATGATCACACATACCCTGAAGTGACTTGGTACATAAAAGAAGAACATGCTTTGGGATGCATGGGTAGCATAATAGTTCTTTGCACGGAAAGTGTTATCAGCAAGTAGTGTTCAAATTCTAGTCTATTTTGTTGCATTCACTATTATATGAATGCTTTTGGGAAGAGGCATAGATGCATCTCCTCTCCTCATTTCCTCTGATATCCTATCCAAGCTAAGGGTTAAATAGTAGGGTAAGCTGGGCTCTCTTGAATTTCAAACCATGGTGAAAGCAATAGGAAACTACTCAACAATCTTTCCCAAGAAGTAATGACAACTTATCTCTATCTATAAAAAGCAGGATGTGTGTGTGTGTGTGTGTGTGTGTGTGTGTGTGTGTGTGTGTGTGTGTGTAACAAATGCACGGCCACAATTTTCGACGGATTTGCACCAAAATTTACATGCACATGCTTCAAGGTAGAGGGAAGGCCAAGACTGATTTTGCATTTCCCAATCCCATCGATAGTGGAAATAATCCATTTTTTCATTCTTCTACGGCAGTTTTCATGTAGTTTGCAGCCATTTTGTACTGGCCAGAGTGACAGCTGGCTGCCACGAATAGGCAGGAAGGTTCTATTGGCCAGCGTGAGAGCCAACAGCTGACTGACACGAATGTTAACTAACATGCTGGCATGCAAAAAAATCGATAGCTGCATTTGTCACAAGTGGGAAAAATTTAAATCTGCATGGCACTTTACTCCATTTGGCTCATTCGCTTGCTTAAATTCAACATTGATTCTGATTCTGCAGAACTGGGTTGGGTGTGAAAAAGTATTTGTTGTTAACATTCTTTTTCTAGTTAGGAGTCCATTTTTAAAGCTGATCATTTTGTGTTCATTTTGTTTAGTTCTTTTTTTGTAACAGATTTAATGTTTAGTATAGAGCTTAGAAAAAAATTGCAGTGTGAGATAGGCAAGAAGTAAGGCATGTAACAACATCAGCATGGCAAAGGGCACTCCTTTAAAGGCAAGGAAGGGCCAAAATATTTTAAGTCAAGTGATAGTGATTGCTGTATGAGTCGTACGATTTTTGAATCAAGCACGGGCAATGCCGGGCCATGCTGCTAGTTAAGTAATAAAGTAAAGGAATCTGTGAAGAACTATAATTGCCTATATCCTAAAGGGATAGGGTATAAAAAAATTCTTATAATTATTTTTATAATTACTACATTTAGATTGATTTATTCTCTAATCTCCCTCAAGTGTATGTTGCATTTAATAATGCAAATATTATCAGCAGCACCAATTGCAAGTCAACTGCAGGACAAAAGCTTTTCCCAAATCTTTACATGATTACTGTAACTGCTATTCTCTGCTATGATTTATGAACAAGCGTCTTTAGCTCATCTCTTCATCTTCTGTCTGGTATTTTTCTATTGCACTTGCTATCCATAGAATATTAACTAAATAACTTTTTGCTCCCTCTGTTATCCTTTCTTCATGTTATCTCTCATGGTCACCTACATTTTTTATCTATAATCACTTCTACATCTCTATGACCTAGTAGGGATACAGAAAGTAAGTATCTCACTTTTGACAGGAAGAATTTAATTATGTTCCAAGGAGACCTTGAAATTCACATGACAGTCCATTAGAGACAATAGTCTGTTGTTGAATAGTTGTCCACAGTGAAGAATGTAAGTCCAATGCATTCTAAAAAGGAACTAAAAAGTACGCTACAGGGCTGCCCCATGTCCTCTTGGAGATGTTGAAAGCATGACCTTCATTTTATTTATCCTCTTCACATGCTGCTTGTTTTCATGTTTAAATCTTGTAGTGTGAAATAATTTGTGACTCATATATATATATATATATATATATATATATATATATACTGTATTTTTATTATGACTTTGTTTTAGATACTGCTTCAGGTTCAACCAAAAGCAATGTCAACCAAAATTGTCATGTGTAAATGACGGGTTGTCAATATTTATAGAAATTAAAGGAGAAAAGTTATAAATTTCAGTAGTGATATTTTTATGTATCTTTATATAATTAATAAATGATTAAAAAAAGAGGATAAAATACACTAATGTGTACACAGCTGAAAAGGAAAAGAAAAACATTAAAAACTTATCTATTATGAATTGTGTGTATATAAAAGTTCAGTAGCCTCAAGGGGACAAAATTACTTCCTTGTGTGTCAACACGGCTTCAGCTTAGAGCAAAAGAAAGGAGAAGAGAGAGAAAGGGATATGTTCATCCTTTTATAGTACTTCACAAGATTTGACACTTTAAACCTTTCAAACCAATCCTACTGTATAGATTAGAAACTTGGACATTATCTGTTTGTCTTGAAAGATGACTGGATGAAACATATACAAACCTCCTTAGAAAAATCCAGAACATCAGTTGGAGATCCCATGCAATGTTTAACACAGTTTATGGAGAACTGAGACCAATCTCTTTTAAGCTGAAACAAATTTGATTGCAGTTTGCCGGTCACTGCAACCAAGCGGATGGGGAGGTCATTTCATCCTTACTTCTATGGCATCCTTCTGGAGGTGTCTTCTCATGAAAGTTGACTTTCCCAGACTCCATGGCTTGGGACTCAGGGTTGGACATTGGGGATATGGGGATGGCAATGCAGGACTGAGTAGTGTGGAAAGGGATTGTTAATGGAGTTCCGACCAACCACAGAGAGGTCAAAGGATGATGATGATGATGATAGTACTTAAACAGTGCCACTTAATGGATGTATTAATAATTAATTAATCTCTACAACTTCTATATGTGTTGGGGCCACCCACCTTCTCATCAGAATGGACTGATCTCTCTACTACTAATAGGACAGTTCTATAGAGTTCTGGGAGATCAGGTGACCATCACACTTCCGTCTCTCTACCGGAAGATACAGTTGGACTTTATACTCTTTCTGATTGTTACTGAATAACCTGGGTTCGTTTGACTACTAATCTCTCTGTTGTAAATACCACTTCAAATATACCAGTATTTTTCCCTATGTATGTGTTTGTCCTTATTTCAATACATGCACGGGGAAACACTCAACATCTCAACAATATGTATGCTCATGTTTTGCACACAAAATGTTTTTATGCATTTTTGGAGTTCATCTTTTCATGCTGTTTTAGTCTTCCCTCCCATCTTGTTAAAATTTTAGAGTATACTGTATACCCACGTATATATTATACTAATATAAAAGTGGTACAGCCACTCATATCTGAGGATGCCAGTCTAGGGCAGTTAGCTGATCCCCATTTAAGATGCCTGCTCAGGTACATTTGTGTTTGTTCAGCATCCACAGAGCCCACATGTGCTTTATACTGCAACTATGTTGAGCAGACCTTAGTTACAGTTTCTGGAAGAGTTCACATTATCTAGTGTGATCAACAGTCTGAACAAGGCCAGCATGCTCAAACCCTCGGTCACAATGACTTGTGACTTCATGCTAGCACAACTATTAACGGATCCCAAGGGTTCTGTCTACCCAATTTCAGTGGTATGGTTTTCAGGCGCTTTCCAAAAGTACCACAAACTTTCACCTTCCTGAAAAATCGATCATAGTGAGATTCAAACCCAGGTCTCATGATCAGAAAGCGAATGTTCTAACCACTCGACCACTTGCCCTGATTATACTAATAGTATATACTTATATACTCTACTCATGCCTCCTTAGTAGAGATGACGAAGATGTTTCCAACACTCCAATAACCTCATTCTGTGTTTTCATGTTGTTTCTACTTATCTTCAGTATCTGTCTATATTTCTGAGATGAGGTATTATGTACACTATTTGAATTATTCAGGCTATTGTCCTCATCTTTGTTGCCATATTTACTACAACGTTTTGGCTGTTGTACGCTCCGGCTTTCTTCAGGTGGTTGGAATGTCAAACTAACCCTCAAAGACATATGGCACAGTGGATAAAGGCGTTGGTTAGATCCAGTAACAGAAGAGTGTGAGTTCAATACCCAGTTAAGGCAGTGGAGAACTGGGAGAGGGGAATTTACAGGAGATAACTGATAACTGACATCCATTAAACATGGCACGTGGAACTAGAACAGTCTACCCCAGTGAGCGAAATAAAGTGTTCAGTTCGACATTCCAACCACCTGAAGAAGGCCAGAGTGTACAACAGCCAAAATGTTGTAATAAATATGGTGACAAAGATGAGGACAACAGTTTGAATAATGTAAATAGTCTACTTATCTTATTTTACTTATCTGTTTTCACTTATCTGTGTGCATTTCTAAGTTTGTTTTCAAATGATTT
Source organism: Acanthosepion pharaonis (assembly GCA_903632075.3). Taxonomy (NCBI): domain Eukaryota; kingdom Metazoa; phylum Mollusca; class Cephalopoda; order Sepiida; family Sepiidae; genus Acanthosepion; species Acanthosepion pharaonis. The sequence continues at coordinate 279,672 of CAHIKZ030001447.1, forward strand.
TGTTAATTTGTATGTTTCACACCTGTAATAAATCATAGCTGACATTAATATTCATGATGCACATTATATTTTATTTATATTGGCAAGATCTTGTAAGCATATTTGTAAAATCTTTTATTTCATCAATTGTATTTTGCGCTTTTTAAAAATTAATCCTCCATCAAATTAGGACAATTTATAGATTTAAGTGACATTAATACTACCCTTCAGAATTGTTTTATTGAATCTGAAAATCCACACTATATATGATTTTATTTTTTACAGTGGTGTTCACCCTGTACAAATCCCTGTAGCCACTCGAAGTAGAGGGTTAAAGAGCAAGAGGCACAGCTTATGCGGATATGTGGGGAAGATAATTGTTAACCCTAGACTTGAACAGGTTAAAAGTGTAGGGGTCAGGGAAGCAATTTTTGGGAGTCAGTTTCACAAGGTAGTGGTTTGTGGGAATAAGGTGCTTAAGTGGAACTTACATCTCACCAGAGAAATACAAGGGGGAATGAGGGTAGTTTGCTACAATGTGCATAGCATGACGGGTCTTAGCCGTGAAGGTTAGGACTGGTGGAACTAAGGACTGTAGTTCATTTGAATGCTCTCCATGGAAATAGTGATAGACCATGCTAAGTATATGAAATAGATGTTAATTCTTCTGTGGTTTTGATATTTGTTCTAGCATACCTATGGACGATAATGGGTATGTCCCTATTCACATAAATACAGTAGTAAATACTGTATGTTGGTCTACAGTTGGAGATTCATTGTGGAATTCACTTGACTCATTTCTAGCAGTTGACTACTTCTTCTGTGTGCAGCTGGTGAATCTTATATGTGCTGTTCTTGTCCTAAGTATTATCATTCATTACCAACCTTTGTGTGATTATTCTATTCAGTAACCTTCTCTAGGTTACAACAATATTACAGTTAGTTGTATGTTTAAGAAGACATAACAATTACATAAAAAAGGGCTTAGTTCAGAATTCCTTAAAGGTTACACAGATTGACTGACACTTAAAGAAGGCCAGATAGCACAATATTTGGATGTAATGATAAATATAACAAAGATAATGACATTAATCTGAATGTAAATAAGCTTTTTTCACTTGAAAAATTGGTGCAACACAATCTTCCTACCTCTATTTTCCCTAGGTCTCATCATTTTGCTGTTGAAATTGCAAAATGTAACTGTAAATTCTATTCTAATAATTTCTTCTCTTGCACATTGTGCCTCTAGACCTCTATTGGCTTCTTGCTTTCCTGACAACCATGATCTTCAAAAATTTAAATGCAATGTAAATCATCATCTTCTATCTTTCTGAATACTATTCACTTATTGTCCTTTCTACTCAATAATGTTTTCTCAGTTTCTTTCACTCTCAGTAACCCCTTGTGTCTTAGCGGCCTTATTACCTTACTTGGGGTGAAATAAGTAAAAAAAATCTTTTAAATTGCTATCAATGTAAAATTCCGTTTTTGACAAATGTTGCACAAAGTATGGAGTTATTTGAGAACATGTCACTAAATTACTACAGCTGTAAATCTGCAGACGGCAAAAAAATTTTTTTCTTTCAATTTTATGGCTGCAAATCTGGAATTAATTTGTTTGCCCCTCAGAGTGGATATCCTAATAAATAAATCACCCACTCAAATAATTTGTAATATTCTAAACCAAATGCAGAAACATTACAGAACAAATGCCAATAAAATTTAAAAAAAAATGCATCCTGAATCTATAACATAATATATTGCATACATATACCACATTATTTTATTATATTTATTGTTTATACGTTATTTTCATAGATACATTTATTTAAGTAAATGTCCTGTTTATAATAACCAGTATTAACAACATTTACTGGCCTGAATCATGGGAAATTTGTAGTTTAAAAGTAGTAATTTGATCATGCTAACCAGACACTTCCTCTGTAGCTAAATCGTATAGCATGTCAGGCTATATGATGATTCCATGTAAGATACAGTTTTGATTCCTGTTGGAGGACACATTTTCTATGAAATTTATTGACATTTAGGCCAGTAATGTTGTTAATACTGTTAATTATGAACAGAGCATTTACTTAAAATATTTTTATCTATAAAAATAATGTATAAATAATAAATATATTAAAATACTTGTCAGACTTAGCCCATTTCATAATATATACCACCGTATATAAATTACTAGTTAAATACTATATATGAAATTATACAAGCAAGAAACATTGTAAAGAAAAAAGGAATTAATGAATAAAGATTTCTGAATTGATAATATTGGCCTTCATTCAAATTCAGCCTTTTTAGAATTCAGCTTCAATTCATTTCATCACTGAATGTAATCTTATGCCAAACATTCGTTTCCTACAGTTCATACGACTTTGACCAACTTAATGTTGTCTTCAAATGTTTTTGAAATGGCTTTCTTCAATGAACTGAACCTCTTCATTTTTTTTATTTTAAATTTATTAATATTATAGTTATCAGTGAAGCAAGTAAGAGGAAGGAAGTTCCACCATTGGGAAGTGCAAGAGAAGAAGGTGTTGGAGTAGAAGAGGCAGTTACATTTAACAGTAAAAATGTGTGACCGAGATGCTAACCTAGTAGTACACTTAAATTCATGCAGTTTGAGCACCAGTGAAAATAGCTTGTCAGAGCAGTTGCTGTGAAAATATTTATAGAAAAGACAGAGGGAAGCCACATCATGTCTGTGAGAAAGTGACTGGAGTCAGGACCTATCACATTGCATATCTGTCTTTGAATTTTGTTGAGAAACTCAAGATGAACAGCGGGGACACCAGACCATATATGGCAACAGTATTCAATGCAAGGGTAAATGGTAGATTTGTAGATTTGAAGGATAGACTCAGATGAGAAAAAATTTCTGGTGCGACACTTTCCTTGCAGTATTTGTAGCTATTGGTTTAATGTAGTTGTTCCACCTCAGGTCAGTGGAAAATGTTAGACCAAGAAGGTGCAAAGAGACGTTCTTGTGAAGTTGAGCATCAGCCATGCTGATAGGAGGCAGGGAGGTTTCTCTATGGTGTGTAAATGAGAGCAATTTCATTTTGGAGGTATTAAAATTTACAAGCCATTTCCTGCCCCAGTTAACCACAGAGTAAAGGTCTCTTTTTGAGACCAATGGCCAGGCTGTCTATGTTCTTGTTATCTACTGACACCAAATTAAACAAGTCACACTCATTCATTACTTGTCTATTAGTTTTCTTTTGCTGAACTTTTTGCTCTCCTAATCAATCTCCATATTATCCTATGCTACAGCTTTGAAAGGTGACTGTAATTTGGTTGATTTCAAACACTTCCAGTGCTTTAAAACTTCAAAAGGATTTTTGAAATGCCAATTCTTGACATTTAAAGTTTCTTAGTGTTTCATATTCTTGAACATCTTCACTATCTTCATCCTGGTTTCTTTGGAAATGTTCATTATGTCTTTCAACTAGATCATCTAAATTATAAATATCAAAAAAATTTTTTATTAAATTCTATAAAAGTTAATAAGGGGGCCCAGTTTGCTATGTGAATTTGTTGTAAATTGATACCCACTACAGAAGCCAAAACAAATTTCATCATACAATGAGATTTTTTAAAATGTAAAAAAATTTGGAAATTCATAATCTGGAGGGTTTAATCGATACTAATAAATAAAAAAAGAGCATGCACATTTTTTTGTTTCTTTTATTTGGGAAAGATATATCCAAATGGATGCAAATCTGACATGTTAAGAAAATTAAATGTAAGAATTTCATAACAGTTAAGGATTAAAAAGAAAACTGTCTTTGAAACTTATTTAAAAATTTTAGTAAACTTTATACTGAATATTAACTGAGACTTCTAAGTAAGATACAAAGTACTAAAAAAGAATCAACCATAGTTGGGATCATTGAGTCAATGTGAATGATCCTTTCTTTTTCTGCATAGTATGTGCTTCACCAGGGGTAGATACAGTTTTGAATTCAGAGTTTGCCTTCTCCTAGACTGTTTGTTACCTAATGCTATAGAACCTATTCTGTCCTGCTATCTACCCATAGCTGGAGGGTGGAGAAGAGATGGATTTATACCTTTCCCAAGGGTATTATCACATAAGAGAATGTAATGAACTCGACTGTAATTTGAACTCGGCACTCTGAGTTTTCAATTTGAGCCGCAAATCCATTACTCCACCTTGCCTTCGAAAAAGTATTAAGAAATAGGAAAATTTTGCTAGAAATAAAGAAAAGAGTGTCAAATTGTTATGTAATCCTCCTATATGGTAGTGAATGCTGGACAATTTGTTCATAGATGAAAGGCAGATGAGGCAACAGAGATGTAGTTCTACAGAAGGATGCTGAGAATACAAAGGATAGAATATGTGAGCAATGAGGAAGTTTTAAGGAATATATGTACCTACAAATACAATGTTTATAGTAATAAGAAATAATGTTGGATTAGAATAATCCATTAATTGCTTAAATGGCATATGATCTTTTGAAAAATTAATTTGATATATTGTCAGTATGAGAAACAGCTGACACTAACAAATGCAGAAGGGGAAACTAAAAGAAAATAAATGCCAAAAGGAGGAAATCAAAATGCTTAAAGGTTTCAAAATTAATGTCTACCACCCTAGAGATTGAAAGTCTTATGAAAGAAAATATGTCTCCTGACAGGAATTGTACCTGTATTCTGTTTTAAATCTGAGAAATCACTTTCAAAACAAGCATCCTTTATCATTAAACTAAGATAACTTACCACAACAAAGTTCAACTATTCTATTTTAAAAAGGCATGTATACCATTGGGGCTTTTTGAAGTTTATATATGCTACCTTTATTTTGGGACCTCACTTAAAAAAGTAGGGATGTCTACTGAAAACCTGCAAATACAATGTTTATAGTAATTTGATAATAATGAATGTATACCATCCTACCAATTTTAATAGTAACCATTCTGTATGAAAGACTTTTTAACTACTAATGATCAGTTTAGCAGAATAAAACTTCTAAATCTGATATTTGGTGTTGTCTATTCATTAAAAATAATAAGAAATAATATTGGATTAGAAAAATCCATTAATTACTTAAAAATAGCTAATGGTGTATGATCTTTTAAAAAATGATTTGATATATTGCCAGTATGAGAAACAGCTGACACTAACAAATATGAATGGGGAAATGAAGAGAAAAAAGCTAAAAGAAGGAAATCAAAATGCTTAGAGGTTTGAAAATGTATGTTTGGATAAATTAAGTTATAAAATACTTCAAAGTTGTGACTGAATAATAAATACATCCTGTTTATATCAACCCAGCAAATATTAGACATGTGGCAGCCATTAAAGATTTGGTTTCTGACTTACTTTTAAAGAGGCAGAGGCCAGTCTTGCTTTCCAAAATTTAGCTGGAATCTCTTCTGAACTGGCATGAAAAGAAAATAAGAAAGAAGTCTTGAAAAGAAAACTTTTATATTAAAATAAATCATAAAAAAATCAATATATTTAGAAAATTTAAGAAATATCTTCATTTCTTGTATAAAATATATCTGGTTAGTTTAGATTAATCATTTTAATTAAAGAAAGTACTTGAATGTATTTTAAATATATTCAATATTATGGATAGAAATATGTACAGTGTTTTTTCAAGACTTAGCATGAGCAAAACAAATTCATGGATTTGGATGAAAGAAAAAGACCTCACAAAAATCCGTGAAAATTTTTCATCCTTTAATAGTCAATTTTACTTTAATTTGTAATGTATATAAATGTAAGGAGAAAAATCAAATGTTGATAAGAGAGTGAGGATCACAAATCACTGCCCGGGGCTCCCAGTCAGACTCTCTACCCAGCTCAAGGGTTTTCAGGGGTAGTATGTGTCGAGCCTGTGTGGGTCATAAAAGGAAGATGATTTAATATCATATGTATCATTTGCCTAATTTTAATATTAGCATTTCTCTTTCAGATTTAACAAGAGCATTAACATGGCTGTTTCCAATGTGACACAAAAATGAAAAGATGCACTGTGCTTGTGATATCAGCTGCCAACCACAGTGACTCAGATACAGCCAGCTTCTTGAATATGTCTAGTTTCTTGGTGTTCAATGTCAGGAATGATCTGGAAGCATCTGGTTGGGATGTGTCATCTATGGCCAAGAGAAAGAAGTGCTTAAATATTGGTGGTAAGCAACTTTGGGTGCCTGCATCAATGGGCGTGTGACTGGGGGTTGGGGCTCAAGCCTGATTAGGGGCTCTAGGCAGTGCTTTGTGACCCTTACCATCTTATCAACATTTGCTTTTTTCTATCTAACTTTATATATATTACAAATTAAATTAAACACAACTATTAAAGGATGATAGTTTTGACATCATTCTGGGTCTTTTTTTGTCCAAATCTGTGAATTTGTTTTATTCGTGCTAAGTCTCAAAAAACACAATATAAAATCCACCATTTTTTATCCATAATGTTGAACGTGTTAAAAATTATTAAACTTTTAACAAGAAAATTGTCAAGTTGATGTTAAAACTTGCTGCAAAACATCGTTGATTTATTTAAGATGGAATGATCTATTTATGACATGTTGACATGTCTCTAATTTGTATTTAGATACATTGTATTTATTTTCAATTTTTCTAGTTGTATTGCATATGATCCATTATTGTATATAATTAGGCTATAATAAAATTTGTATTTTATATAATACTACCTTATATAGTAGAGTGGGAGGAAGGCATATCATAGACTTGATGTGTGTGGGATATTATAGATTGGTCAGGAGGGAGGACATACAAAACCACTGCACCAGCTCTGGGTGTGAGATAGAATGTGGCAGAATGGCATGTGTTCTTGCATAATGAGTCATCAACAAGCTGCCAGTATATTTTGAGAGGATATAGGGACACTTTGTCCCCACTGGTTTGCAAAATCATTGTCACTAGCTCAATGCCATAATCCCCCATTGCATTTATGAATAAAAATGCTATGTTATTGTATTTATTTTTCTTGACTCAGTTCTTTTTGCCAATCAGGATAATATCTGGGAATTGTTTATATTCACAGGCTGACCTGCGGATTGCAGTCAACAAGAAGGTTCCACATTTTGACAACATCTTACTTATTATAAAACGCAGATTGTGTGTGTGTGTGTGTGTGTCTGTACGTTTATATATTGGATCGGATTTCCTACATTTTTCAACCGATTTCAACAAAACTTCACAGGACTGCATAAAATTACCTTGCTGTGGTTCTGACAGTGCCAAAAATTGGAAAAACACAATTGTTTTTGCACAAAATCAATTTGAAAACATGATAAAACTAGATTCTGTCACCAGAATGAAAGGGGGACAACTCATATCGAGTTATACTTATTATAAAACCCAGGTTGTTTGTGTGTGTGCGTGTTCATTTATATATGGGATTAGATTTCCTACATTTTTCAACCGATTTCAACAAAACTTCACTTTTTTTTGGCAGGTAGTGTTTCTTATTGTCTTGCACATTTTTTCTTTATTTTTACATTCAGAATGCTTTAAAAATTCCATTTACAAGACAATTGTTTATAATAAAATTCTATTCAATCGCTAGACTCATAATGATTGAAAACAATGTTTTTGTTTGAGTTTGGGTTTGACTAATTTGTAAAAAAAAAAAAAAACTAATTAAGACATGCATGTTCGTCAACCTTAAACAATAATCTTTGTCAATTTTATTTTTCAGTCTTTATGATGGTTGATACTTGATCTATCTCTTACTGTTACATCCCCGGGCAACGCAGGGCTCTCCTGCTAGTTATGAATAAGAAGCAGGAGCAAAGAAGTCATTGAACTTTATGTTCATATTTGTGATTCATTTTGTTGTTTGCAATAATTTTGAATTAAAATTTAATTTCTCAATTTATAGTTGCATTTGTGCTGAGTTAAAAATTTGCTAAGTTCAATTTGTTCATCCATAGCAATGTATGTGACCATAATTTAGAATTCTTCATCTTCAAATGTGATGTTACTTTATTAGGAAGTGTGAACATTGATCAAGGGATGTGAAGCATAAAAAAGAGAACATCTGTTGAAAATGCAGCAAAGTTTGTCTTGCAGGTCAGGGACATCATTATTCACCATGAATTCAGGAAATTGATGAGGGCAATTACCGAGCTATTCAAGGTGACAGAATGCACTATCATGAGGACATCAGGTCATTATTAACCATGAATCCATTTATTGTAATATTAATATCTTTTAATGTGATATTTATCTGTTAAACAGAAATTATTTTTATTTAATAAAATCTAATCATAAGTAAGTGAAATTATGCTAAATACAACTAAATTGAAAGCCTCTTCCCCCTGGACATATCAGCAATGCTGAAAATTTTAGGGTAAGAATTTTACATGAGTAGAAGCTTTTTTTAACAAATTTTATCCTGAAAATCACTTGTGTGAATTACACAGGTGTGCAAATTACTTGGGTTTTAATGGTACATATGCTCTATCCCTGATATTGAGTACTTTAACCAATAAATATAGCATACCGTAAAACTATATTTTATCATACATATATATATATATATGTTTTTTTTCTATTTTGTTTATAAATAACCTACCATATATGATTGTCCCATCTTGTCATTTAATTACCCACCATACCTGTATACATGATGGTGTGTCAGACAGTTAAATGCCATACGTGGTACATGCTTAGGAAATCATGTATCTATCAATACATGACTGACAAGGCAGAAAATTTTTCCCACAGTAGGTTGCCATTTCTTTCTGTGGTAGACTGGCTGCCAACCAAGGTGAAAGAACCCAGTCTGTTCTGCTATTTCCCCCCATAGCTGGGGGGAGAAGAGATGGATTCATACCTTTCCCAAGGGTGTGTAAGTGAATCTAACAAATTTGACTAGGATTCGGACTCAGTTCTCTGAGATCGCACTCCAAAGCTGATATCCATTACACCACAATGCACATTTAATTTCACACCATATATATATATATATATATATATATATATATGGTGGGAAATTAAATATATATATATATATATATATATATATATATATATATATATATATATATATATATATATGTGTGTGTGTGTGTGTGTGTATATATATATATATATGTAATATATATATATGTAAATATATATATATATGTATGTATATATATATATGTATGTATGTATATATATATATATATATGTATATATATATGTATATATATATATATATATATATATATATATATATATATATATATATATATGTATATATATATGTATGTATATATCTATATATGTATGTATATATATATATGTATGTATATATATATATATATATATATATATATATATATATATATATATATACAGACATTTTAACTGTGTCTGTTTTTTCCATTTTGTCATTCAATTACCCATCATACATGATCATGTGTATTTTTTCCCCATTTTGTCATTACCTCCCATATATGAATGCCTGTATCTATCGACCAAGATAACAGTCAAACCTTAATTAAAAGAAAACATCTATACTGACTTATCATCAAAGAAGCAATGGGCAGCTGACATGACCCATTGGTCCGCAATAAGAGAAGCTCCACACCATGTTTCTCTGTAGACAGGAAGTATTCCAAATATTTTCTTAATCACAACCTTTGACTTGAGGGAGACAAGCCAAGGCCACTGTCCTTTTTTGATAGCTTCCCCTCCAATGAGGGGAAGAGCAATTGGAGGGTGATATGAAGTATGATTCTCTACTGAAAATAGAGAAATAAAAATAACAACAGAAAAAGTAAAATTAACCAGGTTTACATTTTAAGAAATAATTATATTATCGTTATACAAAATAAACTGTTGCAAGTATAAAATTTCTGGTCTTCTGTTTTCATATCATTTTTTCAATTTTATTTTCTATATTATATTATATTTTGTATATTTATATAAGTGTACACCAATTTCTCTACATCTAGGAACTGAAATTGGAATTGAAATGTAAATTTTTTTGTCTGTTATGTTTATGTCCCTTACACAGGCAACACCAAGTGGCAGTATTTTTGTCATGACAATTGGGGAAGCTGAAAAGAATAAATTCTTGTATGACCAGAGTATAACATGACGGTGCAATAATTGGAAAAAAATATTTAAAATGCCACCATTTTTGACATGAGTAAACTACTGTGTGTATATATTTTATATATATAACTTTATAAATCAGTAGGTCAATTAAGCTACCTTTAAAAATCACATGTAGAGCTTATATATTTTACTTATACTTATTTATATTTTTTTCATATGTTTATTGAGCAATTTTTAATACTACTGTTTCCTGCTCTGATTCAACTCTGACAATTAACCTATATATATATATATATATATATATATATATATATATATATATATATATATATAGAGAGAGAGAGAGAGAGATAGATAGATAGATAGATAGATAGATAATAATAAATTTGTAAGTAGTGAGGATAATCCAAAAAGTATTAAAAAGATAGATCCATGAAGAGAGCTCAATGTATTTATATACAGAGCAATATGATATACATTAAGAAGGAAAATGTGTATATGTGTATGTATTGTATATGTGTTTACTTGTGTTTTTGTATGGATGTGTATACTTGTATATGTATTTTAATTTTTTCATGTATATACCACACATATATATGATGTATTTTATAATTATGAAGATGATTGAGGTTTTTTTTATATATTATATTATTTATTTTTCACTCTTTTTTATATATATGATGATAATGATTGTTATATTGATGTAGATTAGATGATGAGAATATAAATTTTGATTTAATTTCAATATATTTAAATAAATTTAATAAAAACGGCAAAGAATTAAACCATACAATACTTAAGAAGAAGGGTATGATTTAGGAACATTAAGATTACCTCCTCAGTTATCCATCGAAACCGCAATCCACTGAAATAAGAAAAGAAGCCAGTCCCCACCGCGGGCCATTTAAAAGATAGTTCAGACAGCGGATTGGTTGTTACAAACATCCAATCGGATGTGCAGAATATGTGGTCTTTCTTCCTCTTATTCTTTAAAAAGGCCAGAGTAGCTGTCAGCGTTTAGTTGGAAGGGGGAATCAGAGGTTGATCTCCCCTGATTGGGTTGATTTGGTGATGGGGAGTATGATGTTTAGAGACCCGAAACTCCCTGATGAACCAAATCAAAAACATCATTGATGACCCCCTTGGGCACCTACTTAAAAGCGTATTTGCAAATTATTTCACTAGCTGTCACTCGTACTTCCCCCACCTATCCCTGCTCACTGTGCTGATATCTTGCTTCTCCTTTTTCTTTTCTCCAATCCTCTCTCTTCAATAATGTAAATCCCCAGGAAAATTTTTCTAGGTCAAGTAATTTAGATACAGTTTAACCCGGATATAAGAGAGTTGTCGGGACCGGAGAAGAAGTCTCTTATATCCGGGTTTCTCTTATATCCGGTTTTGGTCTATTTTGTTTACATTAACACAGGCTCTAATTTGGGACCAGAGAAGATCTCTCTTATATCCGGGTTTCTCCGGGTTACACTGTATATACTTCCTTTTTCTTGTGATTTAATTTTAAAATAATTTTTAATAAATTGTGTGGATAAACTTAAACCATTTTGTAATTTTGGTTTGCTGAAGCAGATAAAAAAAAATCTGTCAAATAAATTTATTACTGGGTTCTTCGATGATGTGTTAAGTTTTTTCCTTCTTGATATATATATATATATTTTAAGCTAAGTTTTTTATTTCTTGATATATATATATATATATATATATATATATATATGCATGCCTGGTGTCCTCAGACTGTAAGGTAGACTTTCTATCTCCTGAATAGTGTAGCATACTGCCTGAAGACATCAAAGGTAGTGAAACTACATTAGCCAAAATGTTAGTTTTACTTTGCTGATACCCAGTGTAGACGGACAGGTCCACAGACAAAACTCTGGAGTCAGGATGCTGAAGGTAACATCAGTCAACTAAGTGACAAACTTTTACTCATATTAATTATATATATATATATATATATATATATATATGCATATTAATAATAATAAATAATGACAATCCTTAAAAAATCCATTTTGGTTATAATTTATTTCATGAATATATTTATTTGAATATTCATCTCTTCAGACCAAAGGTTTTTTAGAAATGAAATCAATTTGTTCAGACAAAAGGAAAAGGGTGAGAAAAGAAGAAAGAAAAAGGAAAAGGAAATATTTTTATAATAAAAGAGGAAGAAAGAAAAATAAAAATTTCAATGTAAAATTTTTTTTATAATTATTTTTTTTTATTATTATTATTATATTGCTCTGTTACTTACATTGAGCTCTCTTTGGATTAATGTCCTTCTTGGGATTATCCCTACCAATTACCAATTGGTATTATATATATATATATATATATATACTCTTAATAGAAATCTTATAAGTATAAGAAACTATACTCGCTCGGAAAACCTTCGGTATATTGATTTGCAAATAAACAAGCCAACACCAAAGGGAAAAAAAGGTATAAAAAAAGAAAGAACCAAGAACATGTACGTTAACCAAAAATCATCTAGCATATGAATTCAAGGCCCAAAGGAAAAAAAAACAATGCGAGTATCCAAAACAACTAAATAAAGTGCTCAAAAGGATCGTCAGGGAATCCAGCCTTCCCTGACGATCCTCTTAGGTGAAACCTTGGTAGGTTTGTCTCTAGGTTTCTATATATATATATATATATATATATATATATATATATATATATATATATATATATATATATGCACACATACACACGGGCATATTTATATATGTATATATGGATAAATGTGTGGTATTATGGTTAGTGTCTCAAAAAGAGAAATCATTGAAGCAAGTTTGAATTCCATTTTCTCTCTCTCTCAAGCTATGTGTCAAATAACAGGCTTGGTTTTCTAGCTGTGTTTGGTAACCAGTTTAGGAGAAGGGCAACTCTGAATAAAAAATTCTTACTGATATCTGTATAGTATGTGCTGTGCCAAGGCTACATATGGTTCTGAATTCATAGTTGTTCTTCTCCTAAACTGGTGGCCAGCCATGGCTATAGAGTCTAATCTGCTAATAAATTATAACTGGAGGGAGAGGAGATATATTTATATCTTTCCCAAGGGTATTTCTGCTGAAAGTGAATGTACCAAACTAAGATGGAATTCAAACTTGGCACACTGATTTCTCATTCTGAGAGACTAACCATTATACCACATGTACATCCATGTGTGCATCTGTGTGTGTTGTTGACAACACAAATATAATAACATCATCTACATGCAAAAAAGGCTAAAAATAATGAAAGCCTTATTAATAAAAACAAAAAAAAACAACACTTAATAATATTAACTATGAACATGGACACAATATCTTGACCGTGTTTTGAAAAATGAAAACATTTTATAAAACATACATGCAACAACCTATTTCTTATTTAACAGTTAAGGTATTTAATCCTTGAAAATGGCTAAATGTGTAGCTGAAAGCACTTGGATAAAAAGAACATTCAGACAGTTTTTATATAATTCATCATCTGAAAAGAAAAAAATTATTAGATCGCATAAGAAATTGTATAAAAAACTAAATAAAAGCACCTTGTCTGTTGTATTCAATGAAATGTGCATATATATATATATATATATATATATATATATATATATATATATATATATATAGTTTTAATCATATTGTGAGTTTTAAAAGTACATTTGAATTTTAATGTTTTATTTCATACATTGTTACATCATGTTTCAAGTTTTCATTTTTATCATTAGATGTAGAAACAGTTTCATAATGTTGCTAATTCAAAGGGTTTTTGTTTTTTTTTAAATATATAAATATTGGTTCCAATGTTGAATGATATTTTGATTATTGTAGGTTGTTTGGTTTCTTTTATAATTATGGTTTTCATATCTGTAATAATTTTTTGGCAGTTAATGTTATATTTGTGTTTTTTTACAAGTATCTCTCAGATATCAGAGTAAGGTTTTTCTTTTTTATTATAGTGTTGGTGAGTCATATGAGTTTTTATAGAGCTACTTTTGAATAACTGACATGTTTGTTGATATGAGAGACTTGTAGTTGATAGAGATTATATATTTTTTATTAATGGTAGTAGTAGCAGTATTGGGGATCTAATTTCCCAATGAGCATGGATATTCATATATTACATTGGTTTGATTAAAATAGGATTTAAGGGGATTTGTATTATTGAGGGCAAAAAGATTAGGTTTTAATTTTTTTATAATGCATGATGATGATGATGATGGTGGTGGTGGTGGTGATGATGATGACGTCAAGCAAGCTTGGCATTCCATGACATGCAGCTTCTATCCATTCTTGTTGTTCATTGCATTTGGAAGCTCATCCAATCTGCATCCTGTATCTTCAATCATATGGTCACTGTATATCTTCTTTGGTCAACTTTGTGTTCTTTTTCCATAGAATGGTAATCCAGAGTAGAACATCTTCAGCTAGTTCTTATTTGCTATGCCAACAGTGACCAGCAAATCTTAGTCTTTGTTGGCATATTGATTTGCTGATGGGACGCATGTTGCATACAGCCCTTTCTTTGTTGGGTGATCTTTCCAGGATTTGTTTAATGCTGCTTGAAGCATTCGTGCGTAAGCACTATTTAACCTCTTTTCCAGTTTGACTGTTAATGTCCAGGTTAAGGAGCCATATACAAGGACAGACTCTACTGTAGCTCTGAAAAAGTTTCTATTCAGTTTGTCCAGTAAATTTGATTACCAGATTTTATTCATTCCTACATGAAGACCTTATAATATATACTCAATCATATATGTTTTTATCAGTAGGCAGTGTATACATATTTGATTTTTCATTACTTTTTCATTTGGTTGTTGTTGTTATTATGCATCTGATTAAAATAGAATGAGTTAATTATAGTATTTTTGGTAATGATTTTTGCATTCTTATCATGGCTTACAGCCACATCACATTGAAACATTGGTTATCATCCAGTTACCAAAGTTAAGCAATATTGAGCCTGGTCAGTAGCTAGATTGAGGACCACTTGAGAATTCCAGCTGCTATAAGCTTATCAATTATTCCATCTGCAGACAGATGGTGTAATTGATAACAGCTAACAATTGGAAATCAGAAAGCTCAGTTCCAATTCTAGTTGGGTTAATTATATTCATTTATGTGCAAAAAGTCTTGGGAAACAAGAGGTGGATTTATACAAATCCGTCTCTTCTCTCCCCAGCTATGGGTTAAATAATCGGACTTGTATCAGTAAATCATTATTATCTCAAAAAAATTCTTACAATCCGAAAATATTTTCCGGTTTTAAATAACCTGTAAAAGGTTGACAAATCCTAAAAATCATCAATCAATCAATAAATTGTATTCTGATTGCTATATACTGTTTGTAGGTTCATTTGAATTTGTTGGTCAATTATGTAATTTAGAAATCCATTGTTAATTATTGTTTGTTTTATTTTGGTCAGTTTATTATAGAATATGTGTGAAGAGCCAATTAGACAAGCTCTTTTAATTGACTTTTTAAATACTTGTTATTTTTAATTTATGAAGACATGCACTATTATAATTAGGGAGATATAAATTTATTGTTTTTATTATACAGAGGTAATAATATCAGAATCAGAACATTTAGAATTGGTATTCTGTTATTAATATTTAGTTTAAATAAACCTTTTGAGAATCTCATTGTAGTCAATTTATCAGAAAGATGACTTCTTGATGTTATTGGCCTGGGAAGGCAATCCCAGCATGCATCACCTTTGGAAAGTGCTTGAAAATCATACTATGAGTTGACCCAAGCCTTATGAATGAAATGGGGTCAATAGAACTATTTGGGAACCCACAATGGTTGTGTTAGTACAAAGTTGCAAGTCATCATGACTGAGGGTTTGAGCAAGTATATTGGCCTTATTTAGACTGTTGATCATGCTAGATAATGCACTCTTTCCCAGAAACAGTACCAGACTAAGGTTTGCTCAGCATAGTTGCAGCATAAATCACAGGTGGGCTCCATAGATGTTGAACAAACACAAATGTGCATGAGCAGGCGTCTGCAACAGGGATTGGCTAGTCACTCTATTAGACAGGCATACTTGGGTACAAGCAGCAGGCCACCACAAATGTATCAAAACAAACAGTGAGGAATAACAAGGATAAGAAAAAGTATTATTCTTGGTAAAATGGCAAACCCAAATCTATCATAAAAAACAAAAAAAAACACTAATCAATTAACACTCCTCACTCTTCAGAGCTCAATAGAGGACAAAACATAAATATGTGTATAATGACTTTTTTATTATATTTTTCAATTTACCATAGATTTTTCTTATTTTTTTCCTCTACCTCTCCCTTTGTATTCGTATATATTATGTGGATGAAATGTCTGTTTTTAAAGCTATAATAACATTTAGTTTATAAGTAAATTGTAGGACAAATTATTTTAATTTCATCTAAGTTTTAAGTTAGCTGAAGTATCTATCATACATGATATACTTATTGAAATATTCAAAACTTTTTTTTTCTATGTGGTATATATAACATCCAGAGGATGTCAGACATAGAGGTAACCTCATAGCTATGCCATCAGTTTGTGTGCATATATTATCTAAATCCAGGATTCCCAAAGAGGATGGTACCACCTCCTTAGAGTTGATGGAAAAAGGATATGGTGGCTAGAAAAAAAGGTGGTGGTAAGGAGCATGAAAACCACATCATTGTTTTGTTTTGTTTTTTAACAATATCTAAATGACAAAATTTAAGTCACTTACACTTCAGGATCACATATGCTTTACAAGGAATAAAACCAACATAGGAGTTATACAAAAAATACATGGTTTTATTTTATTTCAGTATCCCCCACACACACACACACAAGATATACTCTATCTGAAATTTTTACATATATATATATATATATATATATATATATATATGTTCATTTTTTTCAATTATCACATCTTCACATGTCATGTCTTTGCCTTTTGCCTTTGATTCTAACTGACCTACTAAAAACAAAACACTTAAATAACCAAGATTTTTTTGTTATGAAATCTGCCAGAGAAATCTGTCTGGTGAGAATAATAAATAAAATTTGTTTTTGTTTTGAATGAATGGCAAGAAAATTACTGATATTTTATAAATTTTAATCAAAACAAGTAAGAAAGTCCTGGATATATCTCTATATATATCTCTCTATATATATCTATATCTATCTATCTATCTATCTATCTATATATATATATATGTGTGTGTGTGTGTGTGTGTGTGTGTGTGTGTGTGGTAAATGATAAAATTATAGTTTTAAGATATACTATATTTATGGGTTAAAGTGCTTAATATCAGGGATGAAGCATCTGTAAATGTAGAAGTCAACATCCAGTGGTGACTATCTGTTTCATACTTAAACACAATTGTCAGGCCATGTGCATTGTGCATTGTGCTTTTGCTCGAGTATTTATATATACTGGTAAGTGATGCATTATGGGTAGGCCTATTGTATTATTCTAACAGTATTTGGGTTGGTGGTAATGGTTATGTTTCAAATTATTTTAGGGATTACTGAGTGGAAATGATTGTGGATCCAGGTGCAGTTATGGGTATTTTATAGTATTTTTTGTTAAAATTTTTATTATTTATTATTGATTAGTATATTATTGTTGGTTGTTATTATTACATTTACTAGCATTTATGTATGTTCATAGTTTGTTAATTTGTTAATTTTTTACTTAATTTATTTACTTGTTTATTGGTTTAGATTAATATATTTTACTTATTTACTTTTATTTTATTTATGTTTTCTTATTTATGCTTGTTTGTTTTTAGGTTTGATTTTTAAGTAACATAGTAAAAATTTGTTTTTTGTCTACATTTTGTGACTTTTGTTA
The DNA here is from genome assembly GCA_903632075.3 of Acanthosepion pharaonis. Classification (NCBI taxonomy): domain Eukaryota; kingdom Metazoa; phylum Mollusca; class Cephalopoda; order Sepiida; family Sepiidae; genus Acanthosepion; species Acanthosepion pharaonis. The sequence goes on from CAHIKZ030001447.1 coordinate 297,562, forward strand.
GATTTCACAATTAATTTTAATTATTCTCAAATTTATTTCCAAGGTAAAAAAATTGTTATCATACAAAAAATTATGTAAAAAAAATTGCCAAAAACAATCGCAATAATGAAAATTTGGGAATCCAAAATTTCTGTAACATGAGTTATTGAAAGTTAGAGAGTTATGTCCCTTTAATTGTAAAAATGTGACACAATGACACAGTTACATTCATATTTATTATATATATATTTAATAAACAATAAAATCCAAAATTGCCTCATATGGGGAATGGCCTATTTCAGCAGACGAAGATATTGGTTGTCTGTCTTATCAACACCAGTGTGGACTGGGTTTGTGTCTGTATGGATAAAGGTGGGGATAGGAAGTAGAATTTAACTGTGAAAGCTAAAAAAATCAACATGTTCAAAAACTAATACAAAATTTATCCATTTCAATGTTTCAGTTTGATGAAAGGCATGAGAAAGGAGTCAGAGGAGGATGGAAGGTATTTATCTTAAAGGGAAGAAGTTTTGTAAAACTAAGCCCAAGTAGTAACCTTATGACATTAATTTGGGGTTATATGAAGAATGAAAAATTTAAAATAGGAGTAAAAAAAAAGGGGTCTAAAAATAAATTTAAAATATATAGATAAAAGGATGTAAGGGATTAATGGAAAAGAGAGTTGGGGATATATCAAATTAGGGGAAAGTTTATAAATATAGTATAAAGAGGTTAAAGAGGGTGTGGAAATAAAATATAGAAATTAGAATTAGTTATACTGTTGATATTTGAAGAGTTAGAGGGGAGTGAATATTATGGAAATCTGGTAGCTAATTAAGTTAAACCTATATTATGGGAATTTGAATTTGTTTTTATGTTGACATTTTAACACTAATTCATTCCTCTGATTCAATAGTTAGCTTTGATTATTGTATTTTACTATTCTAATCTTTTCTTCTAAACATAAGTCACACCTATCTCTAAGACTATTAGGAGTACATGCAGAACCTATAATTTTCCAAACTATCTGTGGCCTCAAACCTTTCTCTTTCACTTCCCAAAATTTTTTTTGAAAGATCTATCTGGTGCTTTAGCTTAGGATTAGAAAATGAGTGCCTATGGACATAAAATCTTTGTTTCCATTCCCCTGCAGAAATTCCGATGTAAACATTATAATTTTTCATATTTTCTTTGGGGGAAATGATTACTTGATATATAACCCTAGTAGATTTGCATTTGCCCTCTACTGGACAATTATCTTTAGATCTACAACTACAGGAGGCTTCAATACCAGGTTTGTTGTTTGTCCCATAGAAATTTCTTAAAATATGTTTATTGTGTAGGTTAATAATTTTATACATGTTGTTGGTATAGGAGTAGCTAATCTTAATCATTTTCCTATTGAAGATCTTACATAGAGGTTTTTTTTTTAAAAGTGTTTATTTATTAACTTTAGAAAATACTGTCCAATGTTAATATTTGACAGTTTGCAGAGGTGGGGGAGTGAACCATATAGTTTTACTTTTTCTGTGTCTACATTTCACTTTAGATATTTCTGTGTTACTTATAGGGGTTAGATAAGATAATTTACTTTTAAAACCATTTTTTGGAGAGCATTTACATGCAATTTTTTATTTTTATTAAAGATGTCTATGTTGGATGATAATTGTCTAATCCTAGTGCCAGTGGTGGTTGGTATCTGCTTCACAATGGCATTGGGGTGGTTAGAATTAATATTAATATAGGTGGGGGGTTTCATTGTATTTATGGTATGGTTTAAACATTTTATTATTGAGGTTATGGGTGATGTCTAGATAATCATCTGTTTTAAGATTTAGAGGAAGTCTCAATCCTAAACCCTAGTTATTTAAAGGTCCTAATGATTTTCATATGGATCTTCACAATTAATGGACCATTACTATTAGGGATAAAAATGAGTACATCGTCTCTGTATAGGCCTATCTGTATAGGCATACTCCAAAACATATATTCAACTGTCAAGAAATAGCATAATTTAAAAAAAAAAACAACTTTTGGTCTACACATATTTTGTTTTAGTGTTTGTCTGCGTATCAGAAAAAATTGCACCACAGTTTGAAATTATCAAAAGTACTTGGCAACTGTCTTCAATCTGACAACAACTCGAATATAAGGATCTTATTCAAGAAATTGATAATAAGTTAATGTCTCATTAAGTCTTGTTAGTGAAGTGATTTCACTATTAATCACATTAACATTGCTATTTAATTCTTTGTATAAATTGTTTCTTTATGATACTGCATATTTTAAATATATATATATATATATAGATACAACTATATATATATATATATGCAAATATATATATATATATATATATATATATATATATATATATATATATATATATACACAAATATATATATCTAGGTAAAATGAAAACAAATGGAGTATAATTTCACTGTGTGTAACATTTAATTTAAAACCGGGCCCAATACAGAGTAGATCTAAATATTATTTTTTTAGGATATTAAAGCAAAAACTTGTTAAAAATCACTACACAATTACAAATTTCAACATCATAAATGTCTCCTCAGGCAATGTTAAAATATGAAAGATTAATTTAATTTCAAAAGCAGAATACTATAAAAAATAGGCTTGTGGCCTTTGCCATAATTAACCAATCAAATGTAACCTATACTGAATTCAAACCCAGCAGAAAACATATTTTTTAAAACATACACAACAGTACACCAGATGTCCTGGACTTTCATTGCTATCCCCAAGTCCTCCACTTCAATGCCTGCATCCCTTGAGATGATGTCAGGGAAAGATAGTTTTCTAACCTTGGTCAGGTTTGAAGTAGGCTTCCAGAGTAGGATTGAGGAGACAACCTCATTCTTGGCACAGCGGCTGTACATCTGTTCAGGTATTCAGTTTTTGACTAATTGAGATAGAGACCTATGCAGTTGGAGGCTTGCCCAAGAGATTGCAGAAGAGCTTGCACATTCTCTAGAGACTGACTGATAAGCGCAATGTCATCAGCAAAATCAGTATCTATAGGATATTTGGCAGGGAAGCGAGAGCTTCTTACGGGACATAGTTGGAAACCCTTATCTTGAAGATTGTCAACTGACATACAAGATATATAATCCATAACAATAATAAACAGAAATGGTGCAAGTGTATTGCCCTGGATTATTCCAGCCCTAATGAAAATAGGTAGTGTTTCTCTATCAGGAGTGAGAATGGTCGATGAGGTGTCTGTGTACATGACCTTGATGGTGCCAAACATTTTGTGAGGGATTCCATAAAGTTTAAGAATGTCAAACATTTAGATCTGTCAAAAGAGTCAAAAGCTTTTCAAAAGTCAACAAAAACCAATGCAAGGTCTAGTTTGCTCAGTTTGGATTTCTCAGTAAGTCTTCACAGACACAGGATTTGGCTTAGGGTAGATCTGCCATGTCTAAAGCTGTTTTGGGTGTTCTGGGGTACAGGCTCAATGAAGGGTATCAAGCATTTGTGGATGAGTTTATTGTACACCTTGGCAGCAGTTGGCATCAATGAGATTCCTCTGTAGCTGGTTGCTAGAGGGAGGTTTCCCTTTTTTGGCATAGGAATGATCTGTGATTTGTTCCAAATGTTTGGACCTTTGAATGTTGAGAAGATATGGTTACAAAGGTGGAGTAGGAACTGTTGAAAATGCTCATCTTTCCAGATAAGGGCTGGAATATTGTCTAGACCAAATGCTTTGGAACCTTTGAGTTCACTGTTCAAGAAGGGAGAGATGTCAATCTCTAGAGGATCTGAGATTTGAAGACTTGGTAGTGTACAATTCTCAGGAAGCTTTGCTTCTTTACCAAGTACATTCTTAAAATGGTTTGACCAGTTTTCAAGACGTTTTTTAGTGGATACTCTCTTGATTCTGATGGAGCCCAAATTTTTGCCAGAGAGGTCTTTTACAGTTTTCCAGGCTATATGGTGTTGCTTGGTGATGTGCTTGCTGTTGATGTGGTTAGATTCACCTTCATGTTAGGCATCATCAAGTTCCTGTTTGCCCATTATCTGCTGTATCTTCTTTGCCTGAGATGGAGACAGGTGGTAGGATTCTGAGGTAGCTCTAAAGTTGGCTCTTGACTCGACCATGTGAGAGGAGTTACTGGATTTTTTTCAGCCTCTACTCTTCTTTTTGGCAAGAGGTGCAAGTGCTACTTCCTCAGTAGATTAAATAAGACTGGCATACACTTCTTCAACATTATCTGTGGTGATTTCAACTGTGGACAAAGACTGGAATCTATTGTATACTTCAAGAACAAAGTTTTTTGAGAGATCTTGGCTGCATGAGACCTCCTTCCAATTAATCTATTTCATGGGATGTGGTTTGGCTTGTTTGGATGATCTAAGGCTAAGTTTGATGGTCACAGAGATGACTCTATAGTTAGAAGCAACAGAGCTGAAGGACAAGTAGGATCTAGAGTCTCGAACACTATTCCTCCACTTTTTCCAAAAGATCAGATAATCAATCTGAGCATGTTCATCAAAGGGGTACTCAAATGTCCACAGTTAAACTCAAGACTACATGAAGCTGGTGTCTGAGCCAAAGAAGTTGAATTCTTCCATAAAGTTTTTGAGGTATTCCCTGTTGTGGTTTGTCACTTTGTTTAAGGTGAACTGTACTTCATCTGGAACTCGTCTGACATTCAGGTCAGTAGAAAGTTATGTGGAGGCACTTGTCCAACAGTGGTATGCAAAATTGTATAAAAGTCTTCTACCTCGCTCAATTCAGAGAAATTTTGAGGTCTATAGACATATATCACATTGTTTTAGGATTGCCTTCCAGCTGAAGTACTAGTATTCTGGTGGAGATTGACTCAACACCTAAGAGATTGTTGCTGGCTCTAGATGAATGTCAACACTTATAATGGTTGCAATGCTGGAGTTTCTTTGTAGCTGAGGAGATGACAAGTTTGTTAGATCCATC
>CAHIKZ030001447.1:307500-357500 GCA_903632075.3 Acanthosepion pharaonis
GGTGTTTGAAAGAAAGAAAATAATAGAGAGAGGTGTAAAAAGAAAGAAAGAAACTAATAGACAAAGATGGGAAAATATAGATAGAAAGAAAAAAGAGACTAATAGAGAAATGTAGGAAATAGAAAGACAGAAAAGAATTGAGAGAAAGGGTAAATAGAATAGTGTGCGAAAGAAAAGGAAAATAAGAGGCAAGAAAAGAACAGGAATACAATAATAAAAAGATGGTAGAAGCAAGTCAGGAGAATCTAGAGTGAGAAAAATAAGAGAAAAAAAGTGTATAATTTCTAATCTATAAATCACCTAACTAAGTAAACAAATTATAGAGCAAAAACTTATTTCCAATCTGAGTTGTGCGTGCATATATATATATGGTGTATATATATATACCAACTATTAACACATGTTTAAAAAACTACATTACATCACCATTTTTCTACAAATCCATTATTCATGAATCTAACTTATGTCTATATAATACATACAAATCAATGAAGATATATACAAAATACACATGAGATATGCTTTAATGAAAAATCAAACCGAAACAAAATTTTTCAAAACATCCTGCTGCATCTCACTTTTACACACTTTAATGTTCAGAATGTTTCTCACACATATTTGAATATTATGTGTTACTTCATTACTTGTGACATGTATCTAACCAATAAGAACTAACCAAACATAACATACAATTAATCTGCATGTCTTTGCTTTTTATCATGTTAAATTAAGATCTGTTTCCTACTTGTTCCTTATCCTATTATATATATATATATATATATATATATATATATATATATATATATATATATATATATATATATATATATATATATATATATATATATATATATATATATATATATATATATATATATATATATATATATATATATATATATATATATATATATATATATATATATATATATATATATATATATATATATATATATATATATATATATATATATATATATATATATATATATATATATATATATATATTATATATATGTATATATATATATATATATATATATATATATATATATATATATATATATATATATATATATATATATATATATATATATATATATATATATATATATATATATATATATATATATATATATATACGATAATGTTTACCTATACAGGGCCAAGAACCAATTCACTTTTCAAGCATCAGTAGATTCTTTGAGTTGTCTTTACCAGAAGAAAAACCTTGGAAATGGTAACAAGTTTTGGGGGATTTCTTGATAGCATATTCATATCTGTTTCAAAAGTCTCAGTTATTATCAAAAACTAAAAGTTGTCAATATCGTAGACACAAGTTTTGTTAGCTATATCCTGGCATTTTTCTTAAAACATTACATTTCAAATTTAAATATATAACTGTACTGTTGATCAGTATCTAGATGGGTGATCTCTTGGGAATACCATGTGCTGTAAGCTTGGATGTGTGGATGGTGTAATGGATAATGTTTTGGAATGAGAAATCAGAGAGCCGAGTTCAAATACAGCCAGGTTTTTTATATTCGCTAATGCATAACTACCCTGGCAGAAGGTATGAATCCACCTCTTCTTCTCCAACTATGGGTTGAATAGTAAGACTTGTATAAGAAAATTATTATCTCCAAAAATTCTTATAATTCAAAAATATGTTTCTGTTTTAAATAACCTTAAAAAGGTTGATAATCCATAAAAAACAAATCAATCCACATAGTGAGGCTCCAAGATCAGGCAGATGTGCTTACATAAATCTGGTATTTCCATATTGTGATGGAAAACAAACAAAACCTGGTGATATCATGAGGTATTGTTGGAGTGCTCTCAGTTATTGGCAAACAGGTTTCAGTTCTGAAACCATGCCTGATTTTAGAGTTATTATTTGATAAATGTTTTGTTAGAGGTATGACTGTTGTTTTCAAAGCACTACTTGTTTTAAATTCTTATATATTTAAAAATGAGCAGGCTGTGTAAGCTGATTTCAAGAAATAGTGATTTAAGCAGAATTAAATCATATTTAATTTTTTACAGAAAATTAAAGAAAATATTTTTTACACAAATTTGAAAAAGTACAAAAAAGTTATGTGCAATCAGAACTAAAAGAGAAATTTAAAAGAAAGAAGACATCTGTCTATATAATTGGGAGTTTTTGTCTATTCACTCTACAGGATCCAACCCTTTCATTTAGAGGCCTCAAGTTTTATATATATCCTTTTCGGACTAAGGATATAGGGATACAGAAGGCGATTATCTCCTTTTGGGCCATGTCGGTCACGTGACAGCCGCTAAGTGATTTCATTTCATAACAGATGAGAAAGGCCAGTCAGAGAATTAGTTTACAGTAGCCAAACTGAGAGGTTGCTTTCATTAACACCTCCCCCACTGACCTGGGCAAAGGCTAAATCTGCCTCCCTAGCAGCTTATAAGTCCATTGTGCCATTTCCATTTGGGAATATATCTTTCCCAGATATAGGAAGAAACTCCAGCTTGCAGTCCTTAATTTGGAAAAACTCAGGACTCACCATTTCATCCTTCGTGGAATATGTCCTCGCCTGGGACATAGTATATGAATCTGGCCTGTTTGAATCTGGAGTCCTAAACATGGCTTCTCTAGAAACACAAAAGAATCTCCATATTATATGTTAGACCCTTCCTTTTAGTTTCTCCTTACACTCTGCTTGCTGTATAGATGTTATATTTTTCTCTGCATGAGACATATATGTAAATATGTATATATATATAGTTTTGTGTATGTCTTAGTGCTATAAAACTCTCTCTGAGAACAAAGCATGTTTGTCACTCCTTTTCCTTTCAGCCAATCCATTCCATATGTGAAATATGGTGTTATTATATCATAGATATAATAATGCCCATAATGGGGGAGATACAAATGGGAGAATAAATCTTTCTTCTATAGGTCTCTCCTGTTATAAGGGGAAAATTAGCATAAAAAAATGAAAAAAAAAAACTTTTGCTCTTTATAAGAAAATTTGGGCTATGCCTCTTTTCTGTTCTATGAACTTATCTTTCATTGTAAGAATTAACATTTGCAATCATTTGATGTAAGGCTATAATTTCCCTTTTGTTATGTAATATCCAGATAATAAAAATAGTTATGTGCTTTGAAGAAGCAATTTAACAGAACTATTTTTCCTTCCACAAAATATATTTTCTATTTATCATTGTATTTCTTCTTTGGAAAGTTACAAGGGGTAAATGAGATCCACTTTATTTTTATTTTACTACTAAGTGCTGTTAAGATATTACTGTACATGAAACTTGATTAACAGGAATAATAATAATAATAATAACAACACTAACACAGTTTTCAAAAGATATTTCTAGTTATATATTTTGTTTGTTTCTCTTGTTATGCAGACTGAATGTAATTCTTTGTTTTATTAAGCAGACCAGCTCATCATCAGTACTAACAAGTTGCTATACAGTCATTATAAATGAATTTTCCACAGACCTAAAATCACATGCCTATCACTACTCTATCACTATTCCCATGGAAAATGTTTTGACAAGCTATACTCTTTAGTTTCCCCAGTTTTGAGCATTACAGCTCAAACCTGTCTTGCCATGTACACAGAAGTCAACCATCTACATTCCCTTCATGTTCCATTGGTAATAAAGAAGTTCCATTTGGACAGCTCCTCCCCAAATTTGTGAAACTGCTATTTTGTGAAACAGGCTGCTTTCTTGGACAACTACACTATTAATCTCTTAAAGCTATTTATCATACATATCCTCACAATCTACAATTCTTTAATCCATAAAACAATCCCATTCAGTAACCCTCTGCCTTGAATGGCTCTTGAACCTTGTATCAAGTGAACAACAGCATTAAAAGATATGAGTTCTCTACACTTTGGATCAATTGCTTTAAAAAGATGCTGATAATTTTCACTTTATCTAGAAATGTTGTTTCAATAAGATTTGCTTTTTTTTGAACTAGCCAGAAAAAATTATATTTTAACTTTATAAAAATTGGCAAAACACAAACCAAAACAAATATACGATAAAATTAATAAATTTGCATAAGCTATATTTCAGTCAGTTATGTAATCTGACAGGACATTTTAATTTTTAGGTATTCCTTAATCTGTTTTCAATTTTTTGCTTGATGTTAAAGACTTGTATGTGAATTTTGAAAATAATCAAGTTTCTTTTGTTAATTGAAAAAAAAAAAAAAAGAAAAGAGAATTTCATATAAAATTAAAGATTCTTAACAACATGATCTGAAAAAGTGATAAGTTATGAATTTAACTCAAAGTTGATTAGGTTGAGTCATAAATAACTTTTATTTTGTTTATTAATTTGTTTGTTCAAAATGTTACAACAGATTCCCAATAACAGAAATTACTTATAACAACCTAATAGAAAGCAAAGACATTTCTTTAATTACAGTGTAACCCGGATATAAGAGAGTTGTCGGGACTGGAGAAGAAGTCTCTTATATCCGGGTTTCTCTTATATCCGGGTCTCTTATATTCGTTGATTTTACAGAAATATTTTAAATAGAATAGACGCTGTTCACTACATGTCAAATTGTTTATTGAGGAGATCAAGTAGCAGAAATAGAAGATTTTCTGTAGGAAGTGAACTTAGCAAAGCTTTCTTAATCTAAAGGAGAAGAGAGGCTGTGTGCTATCAGCATTGGTGGCATCCTACCAGTTTGCACAAACCAATTCTTAAAATTATAAAATCTTAGTGAACTGGTTGTTGGATTATCTGAAAATAATCATATATATTAATGGCCAAATGTTAGTTACGCTATGCTCACACATGCACCTAGTGAAACTCTAATAGACACATGCCCCCTACTATTTTGAAGTTAAAAATGTAGCAAATCTTCCAGTTGTAAATTTGATAGGCCTTCTTTTGAATCTTTGGGATGAATGTAGCTAAGAAACCATAACACAGCCGATGACACTAGAGTCAAAAAGCATCAGACTTCTGAACAGAAATATGATGAGAATAGAATTTCAATCTGGAAATATCTTAATAAAGAAATGTTTTTCTATTAAATTATCAAAATGGTTTAATTCTTTTTGATACTATAAAGTGATTTGTTTCCATTCTCAGATTAAAAAGAAAATAAGCAGAATAGGTTCCTAAAGATTACCTCCTTTTATAGAACAAGTTCCTGAAAATTTAGGATTTCCCCACTAGTTATTAAAGACATAATCCATGGTAAAAATTCCCAATTATATTCAGAGATATCTTTTAAATTTCTCTTTTATTACAGATTGTAACTTTAAGTTTTTACTTTTCCAAATCTACGTTAAAAACACATTCTTTAATTCTATAACTTTGTTTTTTGGTAGAAGTTAGACTGTAGAATGCATTTTTAATGGAATATAAGAAATTTGTAAAAAGAGATTAAGAAAATACTGACTATTATAAATGAGTTTGATTCAAATACTGCAAAATGAATTGAACAATTGTAAGATATAGATTATTCAAAAGCGTTTGATAAAGTACATCACAAAGAACTCTTTGAACTGCTAGGTAACCTTGATATATTTGGGAAATGATATTAGAATAGTCCAGAACCTATACTGGCAGCAAATCACCTAGACAAGTATGTGTCTTCTCACTGGACTTATTTAACCTATAGAGTTAGGTGATTTTGAGAGAATTAGAAGTCCTGCCAGTTTTCATTATTGGCGGCCACAGTCTTAACGACATGAGATAAGCAGATGACACAGTGTTGATAGCAAGCACAGAAAGGAAACTACAGGAACTCCTACAGATGGTAGTGAAGGAAAGCAAAGGAAGGATTAAACATCAATTGCAAGTAGATAGAATGTATGGTTGTCAGCAAAAGGAACAGTCCAACATACAAATTACAAATCAGAGATACCATAATCAAACAAATACAAAAATTTAAATATCTAGGAAGTGTTTTAGCAGAGGATGGAAAGTGTGACACTGAAATCTGAAGGTGCATTGGGATAGTGAATGATGCCTTCCAAAAGCTGAATAAAGTATTAAGAAACAGGAAAATTTCACTAGAAACAAAGAAAAGAATACTTAACTGATATGTAATATCAATCCTCTTTCATAGCAGTGAATGCTGGACAATCTCCTCACCGATGAAGAGACTTGAAGCAACAGAAATGTTAAGAATATTCTGGACTGAACATGTGAGCAAGAACAAAGTTTGAGAGAAATTGGAAGCAAAAAAGACAATAATACTTAACATCAGAAAGAGTGAGATGAAATTTCTGGGGTACATAATGAGGAAAGAGAGCTTAGAAAATTTGACATTCACAAGATATATGAGGAATAGAGGAAAACCATGCATAACCTACCTAACAAGCTTGTGTAAAATGGTTGGCAGAACAGGGTTTAGGAGAGATGGAAAAAAGACAAAATTTACTAATAGCTTACAAAGGACAGGAAATTGTGGAGAACCATGATTGCCCACATCATAAAGGGACATGTTACATAGAAAATATCCTTAAAATCATTTTATAAATAGATATTTTATATTTAAAAGGTTTAAGAAGGTGGATATGATAGATAGATTAAGTTTAAGGAAAGAGATACTAGAGGGCAGGGCCAGTGCATACTACCCCACCAAACCCCTCCTAGCGGTGGGGGAGGCAAACCTGATTGGGGGTTCTTGGACAGTGATTTGTGATCCTTGCTATTTTATCAACATTTACTTTTTTCTACCGACATTTATATATGTTACAAATTAAAATAAGCACAGCTGACTATTAAAGGATGACGATTTTTTTGTGGATTTTTTTGACGTTATTTTGGGTTCTTCATTTTTGTCAAAATCTATGAATTTTTTTCTCTAAATTAAAATCAATTAAAATTAAGTAGGATTTTTTCATAAGAGATTTAACATAATAGACAATAGGTATTTAGGAAATTTAACTGTACATAGAAAATAAAAGAATGAAGATTTCTTTTGAAAATATTAAGATGAAAAAGTTTATTTTAAAAATCTGTCTTTAAAGCTTTCTCTATTTAAAAATCTTATGATCTTATTTGATTTTAATTCTGATAAAAAAAAATGGCTAGGAATATGGTTAAATAATGTAAATTAATGAAAGCAGTTATTTCACGTAATGTGAAAAAAATAAGGAAAAGAAAAGGATAAAAACAATTTGATAGCTTTTTTTATAAAAAGCTTCCAACTTTTGTAGCTGGACTGAGATACTCACAAGAGCCTCCTGGGTCCTTTTCTTGTTCACAGTCTGAGATATTTTGACAGTATTTCTCAAGTGGGAGAACTGGAGAGTATTTTTTCTCTCCACCAAATGAAAATATTTGAAGGAAAAGGAAAATAAAAACACTGCCAACAAACACGTGTAAGTATAAATACAAATGCAATGGTTAGAGTGAAAATGTGACTTTTCATATCAATGTCAATGTTTATCTTTCTGTATGACTGTGTGTATTAGCAAAAGAGTCTCTCTAGTGACACCTATTTAAAAAAAACAATGTACACATTCATTTATCAATCTGTCTACCTCCTTTTCTTGCCTCTGTCTGTCTGTCTATCTCAGTTTTCAAATATTTAGGTAGTTTGATCTCCAGTTATTTCTCTCCCTCCCTCCCTACTCTCTCTCACTCTCTCTATGTTTTTAAATATCCATCTAGTTAGCTGTCTGTCCATGCTTACTGCTCTCTCTCTCTCTCTCTCTCTCTCTCTCTCTCTCTCTCTTATTTTTAAAATTTCTATCTATTTTCTCTATGTGCATGAATGTGTGTGTGAGAGAGAGAGAGAGTGAGAATAAAAGAGCGAATGAGAGAGAGAGAGAGCAAGTGAGTATGAGAGAGAGTGAGAGAGAGAGAGTGAAAAAGTGAGAGAAATAAAGTGAAAGTGAGAGAGTGAGTGAGTGAGTGAGAGAATAAGAAAGAGAAAGAGAGATTAAGAGTGAGGGAGAGTGATAGTAAGAGAGTGTGAGTAAGTATGAGAGAGAGTATGAGAGTGAGAAGGAGAGAAAGTGTGAGAGAGAGAGAGTGAGAAAGTGGGAAAAATAAAGTGAAAGGGAGGAAGTGAGTGAGTGAGAGAGAGAGAGAGTGGGAGAGTATGAGAGAGAGAGACTGTAATGCCTGTTCTTTAATTACAAGTTTACAACAGTTAATAGTTGAAGTAGACAAAGCCTACCAAATTGAACACAGAAGTCTTACAATGCCAAAGTTAGCCCTCAACATAATGTGACATTTGTCTCAGTCATTGTATTCCACCTTTGAATGAAGGCATGTGTTTGCATCTCATAGAAGCTTTTTGGCTGTTTTCTTAGCCATTACCAATTTGCTTCTTTCACATCATCATTATCATCATAATAAGACTTAAAGAAGTGCTGTTCTCTGGCTGCCATCCATGCTGTGCAGCTCTAAAAGATCTTTGGCAGCAATCACCCATTTCTTCTCCATGGAGTCTGTCAGCATTCTTGAAGCCCATTTTCTAAAGACCTTTAAGTAACTAAGAAACTTTCATAGAATTTTGCAATAGTGATTCTTCTACCAGTTGTAATGTCTCCAAAGCAGTAGAGGGCCTGCCACTACAGGACCTGTCACTAAGATCAATTATTCTTTTCTTTTTGGGATTGCCACAGACCACACCCGTTACTGTGATTATATCAAGTGCAGCCTTCTGTAAACATTCATTAATCCCCTGTGAAAATTTACACCAAATTCTCTTTCCAAAAATAGTTCTATGTCAGCTCTTTGGTATCTACACATGTCCAGAGTGGCAGCCATTTTAAATGAAGATTATGTCTAGGAAAAAGATAACACCAACAACACGAATTTTCCCCATGACCTTTTAGTTACTTTATGGTTTGTAGTAAAAAGAAAAAAATATCAGATTAATACTTTTAAAATTAAATTAAAACAGACATTACTTTTTGAATGACTTTATATGAGAAAGTGATATGTATGAAATATTGGTATTTGTATATATTTGAAAATGTGTTTGAGAGAGAAAAAGAATGTAATTGTATGAGAGAGAATAAGTGTGTGTGTGTGTGTGTGTGTGAATTAAATAATTTGTAAGAAATTACAAATTTTTAAAATAACTTAAAATAACTTTTTTTCAAATCTACTCTATAACTTTTTCAAAACTTCAGTCTGATAGTTTCAACTGAAATATTGTAATTCAAACTAGTATCATCATCTCTGTTGATTTGATCACTAAATATATATTGTGCAAGATGAATCTATATTATTTAGCTACTGAGGAGGTGAATGATCAAAAGAAAGAAATTTCAGCAATGTTTAACATTTATCCCCCCACCCAAAAAAAAAACAGTGTGTCAAAGGGACATGAAAATGGGTTAATACATTTTCTTTATTTTTGAGAATTGACAACAAATATTTTAAACACTATTTATTTATTAGATTGAATAAAAACATGTTTTCATTGTTATTTATAAAAGGGTAAATAATATTGTAGTTGGTTTACATAATTTGATAAGTTTATATTTCTTGATAAATTTTTGAATAAAAAGATTTCTTTTCAAATTTCTTTCTTTATGAATATTGAATTGTACTTGGTTCTCATTTTTCTAATCTTGTAGATAAAAATTGTCAAGGGAATCAAAAGTGTATACAATAATAGTGGTGTCAAGGGAATGACTGTTATTTTGACCACACCATTTTTTGTTGGTATGATGGTTACATATGGCCCAAATTTCAATATACTTGAAGATAGCAAGAGAGTTGGCCAGTCAAAACAAGAATTAAAATAACAAAGGTTTGAATAAGTCATCAGATAATTAGTCAGAGCTGTAAAGAATAAATCTTTGGTTATTCCAAAAGTATTTTAAACACAGGATACATCTTCAAAGCTCTTGTATATCTTTTGACTGTGATATAATGCTCTATATATATCTTTTGAGGATCTTAAAAGTTCTCTTGAAGTTTTCTCCTGTAGGCAATTGAATTCTTTACAATCTTATTTTTTAAAACATCATAATCCACAACTGATGGTCATCCACTGCTGGCCTTTATCTTAAAGGCCAAGTCAACCCTCTTAAAATGTTTAAGATAATTTTGAACTCTACAATCTAATATTGTTTCATTTCCTCCAACTTCCTGAATTCTAAAAGCAGGTTCATTTTCTTTGAGGTCTTTTTAAGATAACCCCTCAAAATTTCCAGAATTTTAATACTTGTATCTATCATCATAACATCTGGAAAGAAGAGGTGTGTGCATATGTATGAATGATAGAGTTCTTTCATTGTTTGTTCCCAGAGTGGCAGTAATTAATTCTCAAATTTTTAGTGATCAGAACAACAGAGATGATGATACTAGTTTGAATTACAATATTTCAGTTTCAGGAATTGGCATCTCTGGGAACAAACAATGAAAGAACTCTGAAACAGAGACGCTTAAAAGCAATTCAAAAATAAAGAAATTTCTGTCACTTCCTCAGACAAAGAGGGGGATTTTTAGCATATAACATATACTATCTGTTGGTGCTCCATTTAGTTGAAAATTAAATAATAGTCTTTGTTCTTATAGTCTCTGTTTTGATTTCCTAGTCTTCTGCTTGACTTTCTCAGCAATTAAGCAACTGCAAATAATCCTGAGATCTTTTGTGATTTTTTTTTTGATGGGGTGGGGTATAAAGATGAGTGACAAGGGTTCACCAGGTAACAGACAAAAAAATATTTACTGATTATTTATATACATCAAATATGGAACAAGGCTAAAATTGGGGACACCCTTTACATGCATTTGTTGGTCTTCATCTATCTGATGCTTTAACTTAGTTAACCCCAATCATTGCCCCAATCATCCTATAATGTTCCATTCACCATAATGCCACATACCATTCTTACTATAGTTACCAAAATGCCACAATTACTTTTAAGTCCTAACTAGTCCCCATATGTACAATTTTTGTTTGATGGCAGAAGCATTAAAATAACAATAATAATTATATAATTATTAAATATATAATAAATATTTTCAATGCATAAAGATTTTCAAAAACTAGACTAGGTTAGTAAGTAAACTACCCCCACAATCCTAAATTACAGTAGAAAAATCAGTACACAGATGATATCACTATTTACTCCTGCCTCATATATATTTTCTGCAAATCTGACAAAACTAACCTGGCCATTGATCTTGAAAAGATTGGTTGACTGGGGCAAGAAATGGCTGGTAAACTTTAATGCCTCAAAAACAAAACTGCTCTCTTTTACTCACCACAGACAACCCTCCCTGCCTTCCATTAGAATGTTTGATGCTCACCTCCACAAGAGTGCATCTCTGCACCTGCTTGGTGTCATACTGTCTGCTGACCTGAGATGGAACAAATACATTGAATCAATAGCTTCGTCTACCACAAGGAAAGTTGTTGAAACTGTTAAATGTAGCTGTCTCTTCTACTCCAAGAACTTCATGTCTTGCACTTCTCATCTGTGGAACTCCCTTCCTCTTACTTGCTTCCCTGATAGCTATAATCTTCAATTAATCAAATGCAATGTCAATCGACAACTTCAGATGCCTTGATCTGATTCCCCATCCTTCTCTTCATTTTTTCCTCTATCACGCCTCTTTACTCTTGCTCCCACTCTCTGTAACCCTTTGTGTGCTATTGGCACTCCCACCTTGCTTGTGGTGAAATGCTTAAAAAAAAGAAAAAAAAAAGAAGAAAATTATGCTAAACTAAATAAATATGAAACCATTCATTCTGCCAATCACTCTCCACAAGCACACACTCAGAAATAAATACAATAACAACTAAGAAAAATGCATACATGAAATGTGAAAAGTATCACATATGTTTTCTGTTAATTCACCCAATATCATTCAATAGTGTAAAGTTACTCATTGCAAATATTAATTCACACCGAGTACTTATAAATTTTAAATAAAAATTGGTTTAATTTTTTACTAAATTTTTGGCACTCTTTGGAAGTTATAAATTTTAAATCAAAATTTATTTAACTTGCCTCGCAACAATTCCAGCCCTCAGAATGAAAAAAATTACCAAAAATCAGACAGTTATTCACATTTCTTTGTGTGGATGATATTCAAGGTACTTAGAAGGAATTTTTTACAATTTAAAAAAAAAAAATTTTAAAATCTATTTTTGGTTTGTTTATCAAGGTGAGCACAAATGTAGAGACCACACTTAGAAATAGCTCACCTGAGTCGTCCATATTTAGGGTGGTTGCAGAGGTCTGTGCAACCGAACTTCAATGGAAGGACCTCACTCTGGGAGAATCTGGTGTGAATTTTATTAAATATAAATTCTTTTTGCTTTGGGGGTAAATTAATATTTTGACATGAATTAACAGAAAAGATCCACTGAGAATTCTGTCACCTAATGGCAGGGGGAAGGGATTAAACTAAAGAATGAGAGAACAAAAATAATCAGAAATGGTGTGCATACATACCCGAGCTAAGTTAACTTGATTGAAAATTAAAACAAAATCATTCTAAAATAACTTACTTGTGGATGGGTCACAGTTGTTTGACCCAGAACAACCAATATCCTAGATGCCTAACTGGCATCCAAATACCACTCCAAGACAGCACAATTTACACAACGCAGATGCAAAACTCTCACCAAATTCTGATGAGGAGAGAAATTTCCTTTCAAAACTGGTGCTTAAAGAATAAGATCAATTGAGAAGAGGTAAACTTCTCACCTTCATGGAATTCCTTATCATGTTACCCACAATTAGAGAGAAAAGGCCTTGGCTACAGCGTTCTGCAGCCCACAGACTACGATGAAATTGTAGTATCTGTTTCGTGGCATTGTCCAACCATGTCCAGCTAAGACAAGCTTTGTGCCCAATCCAGTGTAAGTGGGGGCTGGGTAAATTTTGTCCAGTGGCCTAAGTGTATGTGCTCAGGATCTCCATGTTAACAACGACCTTGTGTCACAACCTAACTCAGTGGAGCGTCTCTGGTAAATACTTGGCTTTTATAGAGCTCCACTGGGAGATCTTATTCCAATCAACAGGCAGTGACATCTCCATTAAAAGCTAGTCTCTTGCTGGTTGACTGTAGGTTGTGAGCTCAATCCCTGTGCTAGGTAATACATTTTATTTTTGTTTTTATTTTTCTCTTCAACCACACTCTAGAAATTATTATTTTTGGATTCTGCTTTCTTTAATTTTTATTGGTTGAAAAATATTGCCTGTTTCATGTTGATTGGTCAGGTATTTATCTTTATGGTTCATATTCAAAATTGTTTGCCATTTTGATTCTACCTATTTTACAGAAGTCATATATTTTTCTTATTTGTAATCTCAAAGTGATAGTGTTCCCAGTATGTGCATTATTTTAAGTCAATATGCAATTTTTACTCTCTATATTCAGGGTTTGGCTTATCATGATTCTTCCCAACTTCTCTTTTCTTAATCTCAGGAAATATTTTTTTATGGTAATCATTCCTCCAACTATTTTGTACAAACTTTTCAAGTTTGTTACTGATTATTTTCCTCTGCTTTTATTGTCTTCAATGTATCCTGTGAGTGTTAAATTATTCAAGCCTTCTTTCCTTGTTAAGTGCTTCCAAAATTTCAGATATCTCTTTATGACAGTTTCTTTGAAGTTTCTGTTCTTAGAACTTATTCATTTGTCACACACTTTGTCCTTAATAGTTTTAGAATTTTTGATAGAACCACATCTCAGTTGCTTCAAGTTTTTTTAAAAATTTTATTTCTAATGAGATTTTCCTTCTTTCACTGTCATACAGGAAAGTAAATATTACATAGAGCTTTAGCAGCTATTCTTCATTTCTACGGTTATTTTTTCTCTTTTAGTATCTTACACAGTTTCTGAAAATTCTATGCAGATTCTACTTATCTCAAAACTTTCCATTGTTACTCAGATGAATTTCAGCACTTATATTATTCCTGATGTGTAACTCATATTTTGGGATGCCCCTTTTGCTTACAACCATGCATCTTGTCTTCTTACAATTAATGTTGACTCTTTTCTGCTATTGTTTTTCTAAAGTATAGACATTAATTAAAACTGTTAAAAAATATTGTAGTAATTTAACCTTTTAATCTAATCAAAATTTAATCTAATGATTTGAAATTCAAATTACTCTGAAGCCGGCATTCCTGCATCTTTTCAAAATTTTTCACTTATTTTACTGATTTTTAGGACATTTGGAAGTGATGCCAAATTTTCTATTCATATGTCTTTCTATGAATCTGTTATACTTAAAATATATGGTTGGTGTATTATAGGTGGAACATAAGTATTTCATTGTGTTGTTGAAATAACATATATATATATGTTATATATTATATATGTTTATTATATAATATTCTTTTCATGTGAGCCTTGTAGTCTATGACATAACTCAATGGTTAATTCAGTCAGGCTTTGAAAATATGTAGGCTGTATAACAGGACTTAAACCCTTATTAACATGTGCACACACAAACACACATTGCATTTTATGAAATAAAAATACTTTTTGAGCTATGTTTTTGAAATCTTAAATTGTTCTAAATAAGGAATATTAACACTCTAAGTAATAAAAGAAAAAATTCCAAAATATTTATGACATTATTTTAGCAGAAAACGTTTTTGATAAATTAAAATATCAACATTGACCTAGCTTTTAAAGTTAAAAAAAAAAGAACACAAGTTTTTATATGCGAAAGTTATTTTAATTTCACTTCTTTTCTTTTTTTATGAATTGCCAAGAGAATTTTGGGCGACAGGAAATGCACTTGTCAGTGTACAAGAAAACATCTGGAAAACTTCTCAGGCTTTTATGATTAATACACGGAAATATATAGTCACACACATTCACACACACACACACACACACACAAGTAACATATATACATACAAATATATACACTAAGTTGATGCAAAACTTTATGCCATTTTTTGAAGAAATCTTTTTCTCTATATAAATCTATAGCATCAAAGAATAGTCACTGCTTTTCTATGACTTTGCCCTACCATTCATACATACATTTTTTTTAATCATTTTACCCCAAGCAAGTCAATAAAAGCACTAAGATGTAAGGGGGTTACTGAGTAAGAGAGAATATGAGGAAAAAAAAGCAAAACAAAAACACTATTAAGGAAAGAGAACAATAAAAGAACAGGAATTAAGAAAATAGAGAATAACAATTGACATTGTGTTTAAATTTTTTAACATTAAAGTTCATTGGAAAGCAAGAAACCAGAAGAGATTTCCACAAGCAAAGAGTTTGAGAGAAGAAACTATTAGCTTAAAACTTCAATCATATCTAGTCATTTCAACTGTAAAATTATGAGACCAAGCTACTAATCTAGTACTGCACTTAAATTCATAAAAACTAGGATCCATATGAGAACAGTTCATCAGAAACAATTAACATAAAAAAAATTTGACAAGTATTTTTAAAAGGAAAACTAAGTGAATATCTAAGCCCCAAATCAATTTATTGGAAAAATAAAAAAGTGGCATACAGGTTATAATAATGAAAAAACAATTCACACAAAGAAGCCACCTTAAGCATCTACCATGGCCTTGATCTGACTCCAGAATCTGGCACATGCAGCCTTCACGATGTCCTTAAGGAGAGCCTCAAATGCCTCCTTAATCCTGTTGATCAGCTGACTCTTGGTGTTACAGGCAATACAGTTGGCATCTTTCTCAATTGCACTTCACATATAATAATCCATGGGATTACAATAAGGTGAGTTGGGGGGGGCAGTTGTTGGAGGTGGTTAAGTTGTAAAAATTATCTAACAACCACTTCTGACTCTTCCTTACAGCCATACATATGGTCTTCCAGTAGCCACTCTCTCCAACCAAGACTTGACCACAGTGTTCAGCAACCTCACATAACTATCTGAATTGAGTCTGAGATCCTGTTCAAAGATGTGAGGTGGCATAACATCACCCTCACTGGAGACACACCCAAAAATCATGATGCAGGCTACTCTTTTCTAATATTCAGGTGGCTTCCACTTGTCTATGTCCATTAACTTTGACACCTCTAAAACTGTAATGATTAGGCTTCACAATTCCGTTCACTGATTACAGATATTCCAAACCAATTTGAAAAAAATAAAAATATTAAATTCTGTCAAATTTAGCATGAACACCCTGTCGAAGCTATGTTATGGCACTGAGAAAGTGACTGAAGCTGAGATGCCAGGTCAGGACCAATAAAATTGCAGATTATTCTTTGGATTTTATCAAGAATCTCTAATACATAGCCAGAAGACTAGACTAGATGTGGCAGCAATATTCAATCATGGATGAATGGTAGACTTATAAATGTACAAGATATATTCTGACAAGAAAAATTGTCTTGCACAACACAGTGAGCCAACTTTCCTAGCAGCAGATTCAATATAATTTCTCAACTTTATATCAGTGGAAAAAGTTAACCTGAGAAGACACAATGAGTCACTCTCCTGGGGGTTAGCATCAGCCATACTGATGAAAGGCAAAAAGGGTTCTCTCAGACAATTAAAAGAAAGCAGTTTCATTTTGAAGGCATTAGAATTAACAAACCATTTTTTGCCCTGGTTAAAACAGATTGTAAGTCATTTTTGAGATCAGCTGCCAATTTCACCTTATTGAACAGATTAAACTTACTATTAAGACAGGAGTAAATAGTTGTGTTATCAGCATAGATACCAAGTTAAGAAATGATGACATCAGGAAAGTTGTTAATGAAAATTAGTAACAATGTTGGACAGAGCCCTGGAGGACACCTGCTTTAATGCAAAAAGATCTAGAAGAATGACCATTCAAAATAATTTTCATTTTGCTATTTGATAAAAAAGACTGAATTAGTTCAAAAATTTGTTCAGAAATATCATAAACTTTTGTTGTAGCCCAAAATATTAAGAACAACAAAATATAACAAAACACTGTTAAATATATTTTAAAAGACTACAATATTCATTTTTATTTTCATCCACCAGGAATATAGCAGGATTGGGTTGGATAAACAATTCACAGTCTACAGATGGCGTATTTCCAGCAGCCATGTTGTTGTCTCCTACTACCCTTTTTTCTGTGAAGAGTCCATGATTCATTAGGGGAGAGTTGTCTCCCCTAACACCTTTCAACCTGTGAAGAAGTACAGCATACTAAACCCTGTCAAATGTCTTAGAGATATTCAAAGCAATAATCCAAGCTTCACCATTCTTATCTAAAGCTTGATAGACTATTTCATCAATAACTGTTAATACATTATCAATTGACCTAGACAAGCAAACGTCATATTGCTATGCTGGTTGAAATGCTTAACCAGGTAATTAAAGCCTCTAGTACTTTGCCAATAATAGGTAGAAGGCTGATGGTTAAAAAGATCAGACAGTTTACCTGAATTCTTAAAGATTGGAATTACAGAAGAGGATTTCTAATAAGCAGAAAAGCAAGTAGCAGCAAGGCATTCATTGTGCAGTTTAGAAAGAACAGGAGCCAGTTCTGAAGCACATTTCTTAAGGACTATTGCAAGGGATGCTATCAACTTCACATACTTTGTGAAGATCCAGTTCAAGGATGATAGCCTGGACAAAGTTATATGCATATCACTCAATAGAGACTCAGTTCTAAGTGGAAAGTCAGGCAAAGATACTACAGGTGAGTTAAGAGCAGAATTTGAAGAAAATATATAAGCAAAACATTCTGCTTTATCAGCAGATATAATACCTCAAATTGAGTGAAGAGAGAAGGGATAAAAGACTTTCTCTTATTTATTTGGAACTATTATGCTGATACTGTCAGAAAAGTGATTCCTGTGGACTATAGCAGCTGAACAGGCTGATGTAAACCAAGGAAAAGATTATGGTTTCAACAGGTATTTCTGAGAAGTTACAAAAAAAAAAATCAATGTTGGCTTTAACTCAAGAAGAAACCTCTTTGGCATAATTCTCAATAGGAAGTGTCTGGAGTTTTTTACCTCGAGTTCTAAAAGATGAATGTTACTATTATGTCCTGAAAAAAGAAAAGGGGATGAAATTTGTGAACTGCTTGTCTGACAGTGAAAATGTCATGTGTTTGTGTGTGTAGAGGAGAAAAGTGTGGTTGATTCTCATTGGTTTAGAATGAGTGAATTACTGATAATTATAATTTCTATAATTATTTTATTATATTTTGACACTTTAATTTTTATTTATTTATTTTTATGGACATGACAAAGTGACAGTATATATATATTTTTTTTTTACTTATGTATCATTTTATAGACACAGCAGGTGTTGCTCAAAAGTAAACTTTGTTTTTATTCCTCACCATCCTTCAAATCACTTTCCCTCGCCTACAAAGAGATAATCTTTTGTGCTACCATACATGTGTTTACAACACATGTCAGTGAATGCTGAACAACTTCCTTACAAATGAAGAGAAGACTGGAGGCAACAGATGTAGTTCTACAGGAGGATGTTGAGAATACCATGAACAAAGCATGTGAGCAATGAGCAAATGTTAAGAAAAATGGGAACAAAAAGGATACTGGTATTTAGAATTATAAAGACGTAGTTGAAATTTCTAGTACACATAATGTGAAAATAGGGTTTGGAGAATTTGACATTAACAGGACATACTAAAAGCAAACAAGGGTGGAGAAAAACTGCATAATAGTAATGTACCTAATGAGCTTGTGTAAGTAGATGGCAAAACAGAGACTGAGAAGTAGACTAAGGGAATAGAATAATTGCTTAGAGTGATGAAGAATAGGAAGTTGTGCAGAGCTATGTCCAGAAAGGATACTCCCCATAAAAATGGTCCAATATTTTAGACAGCAGGTTATCTAAAATTTAAAATTCACCATCTCTTAAGATTATGATTAGCCAGCAAGATAGATAAGGTAAGAAGTGCTAAAATTTTAAGTAAACTTTATGCAGCTATTGGTTAATTTCATTATTATTATTGTTATATTAAGTGTATGGTGGCAAAACAAAGAAGAAACGACAGAGGTTTAAGAAATAAAAAATTGTATTAACGAAAAAATACAACAAATGGTAAATTTGTGTAAATGTCTCTCATTGAAAGAAAGATAAATAGAACTGTAAAAGTCATCTGCAGAAGCGTATGGTAGGAGAGGGAGGGTGAGTTGTGACTTACTGTGGTGACAGCGTTTGGCGAGTTGTCTTAAGAGATGGGAGGTCGCATTCTGACAAGTGTTGTGAATCCTGGCTGTTGTGCTGTTTGACTGCCAAAGATGTCCCTTTGAATGGCTTTTATGTCCCTTTTATAGACTCAGATCGGCTCATAGTGGCCAATTTCAAGAGGGCACTCAACAAGGTACCCACAGATTTAGACCCGTATCTGATGCCCATGATCAATTCTATTTTTAACAAGATAGGCGAAGGAAACAAATACTTTTCATCCCTCAATCTCCACAGTGGATACTGGCAAATCTCCATCAATGAATGTGACTGCCACAAAACTGCATTCACCTGGAAGCGTTAATGTTACCAATACACCTGCCTCGCCTTCAGTCTAACATTTGCTGGTCAAATCTTTTTTCAATGCATACCTGAAGCATTGACCACTGTCACTTCACGGGAGAATATATCGTCAAACATTGACAACAACCTCATTCACACCCAAACCTTTCATGACTACATCACCATACAGAAATAGCTATTCATCACTCTTCATAAATTCAGACTGAAACTCAACACCAAAACGTGCACTTTTCTTGCTTCAGAATGCAAATTTCTCAGTTGCATTGTAAACAGCAAAGGGTTCAAACCTGTCCCAGAATATATTCATGCCATTGTCAAGATAAAGCCATGCACTACAAAAAAGAAGCTTCAAAATCTCATAGGATGTCTCATCTGGATACACCAATTTCTGGAAATGCACCTTTACGAACAAATCAAGATGTTTACATTTTCCTACTTGATGGCCCCTTTACATGAAGTCAACAGAGCCAACAAGCTGTTCATTTGGACAGAAAGGCCAACAAAACTTTTGAAAAAATTAATAGACACTTATCATGACCACCAGTCATCTCATTTCCAGATTTTACTCAACCCTTCACACTCACCACAGACGCTAGTGATGTCACATGTAATGCCATCCTTATGCAGAAAGCTGACAACAGATGAAAAAAGATCATAGCCATCACTTCCCAAACCTTCAGCTCAACAGAACAGAACTGGTCCACTACTGAACATGGTGTTCACAATAAAATTGGCCATATTCAAAGTTGATAACTTTCTGCACAGTCACCCATTCCTTATTTTCACTGACCACCATTCATTGACATACCTTGACCAGCATGAATTTAATAATGCAAAAATTTGACGATGGCAGTAAGAAATATCCAGCTATAAATTCATCTTAGAATACATGGAAGGCAACTCCAATGTTTAGCCATCCTGGGTAAGACATTAAACTACATCCGCGTCCTGGGTAAGATGTTAAACTACGTCCAGCAGCAAGGCCTCTGATCAGGAGGTTTTGAGGAGCTTGGGACCACCTCTTAATTGCTGGTGTTCCCAGGTCCACCCTGACCCGGGGTGGTAGCACCTGTTAGGGTCCCAGCTATGGGGAAATAGTTAACTATTACCAGCAATGCTTTTTTGAAAAAAATTATTACCAGCAATACAATTTTGAAGGAAATATATTACCAGAAACAGATTTTTGACAAAACAAATTATTACCAGCAATAAAAAATTTTTGTCAGCATTAAATAACCCATTGAGGTTGATATGTCGTAAAACAAAATAAATCAAACTAAACCAAACAAATGTTTAGGTTGACTTTACAGACAGGCCACCAACACATCTTGCCTGCTGCGCCAGCTCGGCCATCCTTACAGATGAAGTATCTGACCACATTAACATTGCAGCTGAACAAGCTTCCAATGATATGCTGGCAAAGATCATCAAAGCCATACAAGCAGTGAACTCGGATGAAGCATCTACACTCACCATCACAACCACTGGGCAGAAATATATCAAAACAGCTACAACAGTTCTATCAAGAATCAGGTACATCCGTCCTGATGCTAAAAGACTCCTAAAATATGCCCAAACTCGTACCATACAAGCTCTGAGTCAAATACTTACACCAAGCCCATGATTCCATCAACCACTCAGGTATCACTCAGATGCACACCCACTTATCAAACTATTGGTAGGAGTTCAAAAAGCACAACATTATGGCATACATTGAATCATTCAATATCTCTGCTGGATGCAAGCTGAATTGCAGCAAATGTCCAAACTGGCCCAGTGGACATTGCAAATGAGACAAAAGATCCTTTGAGGTCGTGTACACAAACTTTGTCATGATGCCACTTTCAAAGTGAAAATGCTATATCTTAACAACTTTTAGACAGCTTTAGCTGACATCTAACAGCCATTCCCTAGGGCAGAGACTGTGCAATCAATGTGACTTGCAGACTCTACTAATTCTTCTCCACGACCACGAGATACCCTATATCATATCTTCCAACCATGGCACCCACTTTACAAGTGAAGAACAAGTTCAACAACACATCACCCTAGCAAACAATGAGGTTGAAAACAAGATGAACAAACAGCTGAAGCGGCTCATCTATAAAGATCTGATACAGGTTGAAGACAAGATCTTACTCCATAGATCTCATTCAGTCACAGCCCACATATTACCTCTGCCTTGGACAGGTAGTTACCAAGTCATCAAGATGATCGACATGGTACTCCAAATTGCAAATGGTTATGGTGAAACTAGCTGGGTCCATCACATTCACATATATCACCTTGTACCCTGGCCTGACCACCTTATTTATATGAACTTGCCCCCCTCCTCCACAGAATCTCCAAGCGACACCCAACTCAGAATCTCATCCTTCGTCTGACAACCATGTAAACAATGAGAACCCCAGATCTAGCGAACTCGTACAGTCGCCCATCTCGATGTTCCAAAGAAGAAATCCTAAAAGACAAACACATGGTCAGCTACCGAAAGATTTTAAAAATTTCATTATGCACTAAAAAAAAAAAATAAATAAAAAATAGAAAAACACCACACCATAATTATTATTATTGAATATATGATAAAACCCTGCAGGAAGAAATGAGGTAGTAAATTAGTTTTGAAAAAAGCATGAAAACTTCAAATTTTTAGGTGATTCTTTAAAATCCAGAGGGTGAGCACCAAACTTTTATCTTATATGTGTGTGAATCCTAATGAGGGTCATTTAACAATGTTCAAAACATAACCCTGTATGATCACATAGTACACTCCACATTCCACTCCACAATTTCAATACCTGACTAGCAAAGGAAAGAATTACCTGTTATCAATGTCAGTCCAACAAGTTAATATTGAAATTAGAACCAGTGGGAGAATGTGAATGTGCATATTTAATATGTCTTTAAAAGCATAAATATTGACATTGTGCTATTTGGTTTCAGAGACAAAATATTTTCCATGTTGACATTTGACTTGTCATTTCTGTATCTCATAGTTATTTTTGTTACAATTGTCAAACACTGACTGACCAGTCAAAGAAGTATTGCAAAGTAGTAATAATGAACTGACCTAAAAGTTGAGATATAATAAACAAATATAAAATATAAAATGAATGATTAATTGCTAGATATTAAAATTTTATCTGAGAAAATACTGAAATAATAATAATAATAAAAATAATAATAAAATGAGAACACGAAAGAATGGAAAAATATAACCAAGAGTAATGTTGGGTAAGGTCTAACAAAATTCCAAGCATTGAATGGAAAACCCAGGGAAATGATATGACTTCTTCTTCTTTTTCTTCTTCTTCTTCTTATTATTATAATGGTGGTGGTGATGGCAGTGGTGGTGGTGATGATGATGATGATGATGATCATGATCATGATCATCATTATCATTTGATTAAACATTTCTAGCCATAGAATCTGATAAAACGTTGAAATTACCTAAAAAAGCTTTGTTTTGACATCTAAATTAATCATTTAAAATTTGACAATGAAATTTTAAAATTCAAGTTATTGCAGTTGATGTGATTTGCATAATAACTTCAAACAGACTGTACTTCTTTTCCTGGTGCATTTTTTTGATACTTATGTTTTATTAACCAAAACCAAGGTATTCTGGGATTCAAAAGTTGTTAAAAACTTATGTTTTGGCCAACATGAGAAAATAAAGCCTATATAAAATCATAGCTAACTAGATAAAATGAGGTACTGAAAAGTCCTCATTCCAAACAAGAAGAATGATCTAAAGCCATGAATTATACATATTCACCCAACAGTTCTAGTTTCTTTCATCTTTCCAAAATAATTTTGATATTTGGTCATTGAAATATTTATTTTGGGAAGTGGATCAGTTCAAAAACATTTCAACACTCTCTTGAAGATAGTTAAATATGAACAGGCAGAAATGGATAGATGATAGATGAAGAAACTTAAATAAACAGCCAGCTAGAACAGAATTTATTAGATAGATATAAATAAACTAATATAGATAGATAGATACTAACAAAATGATAATGGCACAAAAAGACTGACATAGATATGAATAGACTTAGATACATAGATAGACAGATAAATATGAATAGACTTAGATGTGAATAGATAGATAGATATGAATAGATTTAGATAGATACATATATAGATACATAGATATGTACCAAGATCGATAGATATGAACAGGCAGCAATGGATATCATATTCTATGGAATATAATACATTCCTTCATTTACATTTAATATTGCAGTATTATAAAGTTAGGTGAGGTAAAATTACTTGTTGTCTATGGCACTTCAGTAAAAATTAACTCACCAGACATCTCAGCATTATATTAGGATCCAGAAGATCATTTTTGAGTCATTCTAGGGGTGGAGGATTCGTATATACTATCAAATACTGCAGTTAATTCTAAAGATTTATGATAGCCAATTCTAGCAAATTTTAATAGTGAAAATTCTAAATAGATATAAGATTACTTTAACGATTAACTCATAAAGTAATAAACAAAAACTTAAACTGTTTTTTTCTCCAGAGAATTTATTAGTCATTGAACCAATTCACCTCAGTCCAAGTCAAAACTGGAGAAAATAGTAAAAGTTTAGTTTTATCTGACTACAAACTAGACTGGTGTAATTCAAGTCGAATCAGATGTAGCAAGAATTTTTCCCAAGATTTTATTATTTTCAGATTCATTTCTAAAAATAAAAGATTAAAAAATAAGTGAAAGAAAGAGAAAGAAATGATTGCATATGTGCTTGTTGAACTTTATTTTTTATCCTCTCAAAATCTCCAAAGTGTTTGTGTAGGTTTTAATTTTTTGTGACCGTGTTTAGACTTCCACAGGTTTATAGAAAAATACAAAAGGAAGAAAGAACATGCTTTTGTAAAATATAACAACTTTTTCTATGCATAATTTTCATAAACAAAAATTTTAAAGTTTTTTGTCCTTGATAATATAGTCTTTGTATGCTCAAAAAAAAAAAAAAAATATATATATATATATATATATATATATAAGGATGAATTCTCTTTAAGAAACTTTATAAAAAATGTACCAATTCTGTTGAACAAACTAAAATTAATTACCTATTATCAAAAGAAAAGCTAAAAACATCTGACCTTATCAGAAATAACACCTTGCTGTCAAAATCAAAACTACACAAAACCAACATTATTTATGAATTTAGACATCCAACAGGAAACTGCCCTATCAAGAAGAAATCCCTAATTGTTTGAGACACAACTACCAACCTACCAAGAGGACTGATATTACATCTCTCCAATCAGAGCTTAATATGGTCTAACTACCAACCTCAATATGCAACACTCAAGAACATGTATGCGATATATACCTCTAACTGCAAAAATCCTTTAAAATTGAAGGAAGCTCTTATTATAAAAGACAAGAAACAAACTCTTAATGAAATTAATTATTAACACAGCCACAATGTACTGGCCATATTTGGAAATTAAGAATATATCTGCTTTCAGCAACTTATATGCCATGTATAACAGCACTTATATGACATTTATTATAATAGGTTAACAAAAAGAGAAAATAATTCTTCAAAGTGGCTAATATTTTAGTCAAAGGTGCTTGTAATTAACAAATGTTTAGACAATTTTTACATTCATTAAGTCTAGGAAAAAAAGACCTTTGTACTTATACAAGAAAAATACAATATGAGGTGCAATCAAAAAGTATCAAAAGTATCGGGACTGTTGCTATGGTAACTGAACTAAAGCATGCAGAGTGGAGCCACTTGGCACAGATTGACTTAGAACTCTGTTGTGCATGCATGCTAAGTTATAACATTCTCACTCACTTCTGTTGTTTACAGCAGTACTTGAAAGGAAAGTATATAGAGTTTGGTTGTTTTACAACACCACAGCAGATTTTGGCAAAACACAACCTGCACCAGGTCCAACAACTGCCATATTCCTCAGATCTCATACCTTGTGACTTTTTCCTCTTAAAAAATTAAATTCCACTTCAAAGGAACAAGATTTCAAGATGTCAAGGAAATCCAAGATAATGTGATAAAGCAGCTGCTCACTATTCCAAAAATGCAATCCAAGAAGGGCTTCTATCAATGGAAATGACACTGGACAAAGTGTGTGGCTTCAGAAGGGGACTACTTTGAAGGAGATTAAATGCTGAATTGATATGTGTTGTAGTTTTTTTTTACAGTACCAATTTTGGTACTTTTTGACCAGACCTTGTATATATATATATATATATATATATATATATATATATATATATATATTCTTTATACAAAGAAGAATGTGATGAGGCAGCTGCTTGCTATCCCAAAAAAGGCATTCCAGAAATGCTTCCATCAATGGAATCAAAACTGGACATAGTATATGGCTTCAGAAGGAGAGTACTGCAAAGGAGATTAAATGCTGAATTGATATGTGTTGTAGTTTTCATTTTATATCACCAGTTCCGATACCTTTTGATCAGGCCTTTAATTTAATTTTATAGGACTTCATGGTAAACAATATTTTGTAAGAAAATTTATTTTTTCCTTTTTAACAGTGAAGAACAAATTCTAAGGATCACTTACTCTTGAGCATGCAACATACAACTGAGTTTACAAGTGAGTAATTATTTATTTCTAGAGCCAAATTCCAACTTTTTGAAACTTTTGGCCTTGTGATTTGTTTATAGTTCTTGCAAACACAGGACAAATTGGAAACTGCATTCTTGTCCATTTGAAAGGATATTCGAATAGTTTAGGAATAAACCTTATTCTTGGGATTAATATCACCCATCCTATTCCAAACATGGTACATTGTAGTAGTCTGTTGTCAATAAGTTTGTTGAATGCAAGAGTTGTTTCATTACATTCCTGAGTATTTATATTGTGCAATAGCATTAATGGCATTCCTGATTTCATCAATAGGTTGTGTCTTGGAAATTCATTTGGCACTAATGTATTCAAATACTCATAATTGAAATGTAGGATATCATTTGCATTATTAAGGCTATCTGTACACCTCAACTTTATAGAATTTCCTTCCAACCAGTCATACCTTATCTCATTTATATCACTAGTATTCTTGAAATCCTCTGCCCATTTGAAACACTCCCTACTGTGTTTAGATTTACAGTGCTACAACTGTGCATATAAATTTACCAGACTGAAATATATATAAAAACTTAAAGAAAAGTTATACAAAAAACAATATTGCATTTTTATTAAATAAGTATTTCTTATTTTAATCATTAAATTGTTTTTAAAGTAGTGGGAGAATTTTGTATAAATAATAAAACTTTTAATTTAAAAAAAAAAAAAATGAATGAAATTTTATTGTGCTAAGCTATGCACCCAAGTAAACCAACTGTACTTTGTACCCACTTTTCTGTTTGCACTTTTCCACAAAATTTGGTTTTGATTAATCAATGTATGGCTATTTTAGAGGATGTGATGGATGGGTGAACTAACAGAAGTCACAAAATTTTATATATAGAGATTGATAAATGTTTGTGTTATGTCTCGTGCAAGATATAATAAACAAAGTAAACCCGGGTGTTGGTTTTCAATAATAATTTTATAATCGGATGTAGGTATGTCAAAATACAGAGACAGAGTCGGGAGTATGCTAACCTCAATAGGTGTTAACAAACGAAGACCTCTTTCACTGTCCGCTGTGGTCGTACTTAATCGGCAACCAGTCCGTCCATTATCGTGAATGGGGAAGTTGGGTTATATCATCACAACAGTTTGTTTATAGAATATTGATTATTTATTTTACTCAATTCCAATGGTGTCAGAAGCTACATTTTTCTTTTGATTAATGCTCTTTTATTTAATGTTTGTGGAATGAAAAATGACTTTAACATTGTGATTAAAGCCAACAAAAATAAGACAAATACAGCATTAGTCAAAAATTTAAAATAAGTTCATGTAAGGAATTCAGATAACTTGAGATTATTGAAATGTTCTTATATTCTAATGGACTGTTTGCTTACAGTGATGTTATTACTTCAGTCAAGGTTTTTTCTTTTCTTTTAACTCAAATAAGAAAATGTGCATACAACCCTTTGTTCTAATCACCATGCTAGAATCATAATATTTTTCTTCCTTTTGATGAAATATTTGAATAAACAACCATTTAGTACAGCTTAATTAGAATAATTAAAAAACAAGATATTCATATGAACAGAGATGTTTTATACATACATACACACACACACACACATATATAAAATTTTTTGTTTTTCTTTAATACACACACACACACACACACACACACACACACACAGAATTTTTCTGCCAGTTCTAACTTTCATGGCTAGACACTGCTATGACACTGATATTGTAGAAAACCAACCACATTCCCTCCTTACACCATCAGTGAGAAGTAAGTTTCTTTCGTGAACAACAGCTCCATGGAACTGACTCCCAAGAAGATGTTTCCTGATCACTACAATCTTAACCTGTTCAAGTTTAGGATTAAGAGTTACCTTCCCCTCCTATCAATATAAACTGTCTCTTAACATTACCTTCTATTGCATGTGGCTCCCAGGCCTTGTACATGTTGAACCTCATTGTAAAAAAGAAATAAATAAACAAATTCTTTAGAAATATATATATATATATATATATATATATATATATACATATGAGGGTCATTCAATAAATATGGTGAATTTTTCGGTATAAGGACTTCTAATACAGATAGAAGCTTACTTTTTTCTTTTTTTTTTTTCAATGTAGTCTCCCAGCACTGTCACACACTTTTCCCATCTGTGCACAAGCTTCTGTATTCCCTCAGCGTAAAAATCTTTGGACTGATGTCTCAGCCAGTTGCTCACAACACTTTTGACTTCATCGTCACTTTTAAACTTCGTGCCTCTTGTGAACGCTTTCAAGGGACCAAACAGATGAAAGTCTGAAGGAGCAAGGTCTGGGCTGTAAGTGGGATGAGGGAGCAGTTCCCAGCCCTGCTTGTTGATGGTCTGCACTGTTTAGGCTGCTGTGTGAGGCCTTGCACTGTCATGATGCAAGATGACTCCTTCTGACTGATGACCCCTGTGTTTGTTCTTTATGTCTTTCTTGACCAGCCTCAGCAGTTCACAGTAGTTCTTCTGTCAGACTGAATGAGGTCATTGACTGATTTGATCACCTCAGGAGACCTCACTTATGTATGCCTCCCAGGCCCGTCTTCATCCTCAATACTGCTCCGTCCTTCTTTAAACAATTTATCCCATTTGTAGACATCTTTTTGGCTGAAACATGTCGCACCATACACAGTTGACATTCTCCTATGAATTTCAACTGGTTTGCACCCTTCAGCAACCAAAAACTTGATAACTGACTGCTGTTCAATCCTGGAGCATGCTTCTTGGTCGGCCATCTTTGTTAATCGCCAAAACTCTCAAAGTTTTTTTTTAATCTGCAAAAGAAATTAAATCCATGTGAAAAAGAAGTAAAAAAAAAAAAGTAAGCTTCTATCTGTATTAGAAGTCCTTATACCGGGAAAAAATTCACCTTATTTATTGAATGACCCTCATATATATATATATATATATATATATATATATATATATATATATATATATTTTAGGATATTACACCAAAACATGTCAGAATCACTACACAATTGAAGTTGTGTTTCTCATCTTACTATATATATATATATATATATATATATATATATATATATTTCTCAAGAATTAATGGATTTTTGATTTTTTAATGACATATTCTTTATTATTTCAAATGTTATTTTTAGTGGATACTTGTATTCGAGTAGATGCTCTGTATATTTTAAACAATATTTATTTTTTGTCTATCGAGTGAATGTGCTTTAAAGGCAAATAGAACCTTGCTTGATTGTGAAGCTCTTCGTGGCTGAGAAGTCAATGTATGCATGTATGTATATATGTATATGTATATATAAATATATATCCACATACTGTATATATATATATATATATATATATATATATATATATATATATATATACCAATGTATATATGTACATATATTTGTACCAATATATATATATGAATATATTATATTAAAACTGTCAGTTAAATAACATTTTTTTCTTGGCCCCAACCCAAAAACAAAATGTCAAAGACGGAAGTGATTTTCTAAATTATCACCTTTTTCAAATTTTGGTATGAAAAATGACAGAAGTGTCCTGATTTTTTCTCTGGTGTTTATATTTGTTGCAGTTGGTCTAATTTTTAATATTTCACAACTATTTTAGTGGCCATATTTTTTAAGATTTCCAAACTAGGCCTGGAAATTCTCTTTCTTAAATTTTATTGATCTAAGAAAACATATTATATAGTTTGATCTCATACAATTTGTAATAATAATAATAATTTTTCTCACTATGAAAACCAATTATTAATCTAATGTGATCTCTTTAAAGAAATTAAAAATTTTCCCTATTTTTATATGAGAATAAGTCTGGTTATAAGTCACACTTTTTTCTACACCTAAAGAAATTGGCTCATATAGAGTTGAGGTATCTTTTGTTTTCTTTTATAAGTTACAATATTATTAATAAAAAAAGATTTTTCCTACTATCTTCATTGTATGTTTTGTACAAGTTTATTATTTGCTACATATTTCAAGAGAATAGCAGAAAATTATCAAACAAGTGTTCCAAAAAATAGGATTCAAGAAAACCTGATCTGGAATTGGGAAGAAAGTAATGATGATACACCTTCCCTGAATCCATCATAAAAAAATTCAGTATATGGAATTAGTAAATGCCATTAACTTCAAATACCTTAGTGTATGGATCAGTTATAAGAAATTTAGTATAGGAGAAAAGGAAATTGAACATAGAATAGGCTGTGTGAGAAGTAGTTTCACTCAAAACCACAGACTGCTGCAAAACATTAACCTGAAAACTTGAGTCCTTTTTCTTTCTTTTTTTACAATAAGGTTCACTCTGTACAAGGCCTAGGGGCCACTCAAGGTAGAGGATTACATTAAGGGGTAGTTTATCTGGATAGGAGGGGAAGATAACAGTTACCTTTAGACTT
Organism: Acanthosepion pharaonis; assembly: GCA_903632075.3. Classification (NCBI taxonomy): domain Eukaryota; kingdom Metazoa; phylum Mollusca; class Cephalopoda; order Sepiida; family Sepiidae; genus Acanthosepion; species Acanthosepion pharaonis. The sequence goes on from CAHIKZ030001447.1 coordinate 337,931, forward strand.
GAATAGGTTAAAATTGTAGTGAGTCTGTTCCACTGATCAGTGGTTTGCAGGAAGAAGATGTTTGGATGCAACTTCTCGTCGTTGGAATATGGAGGGAATGTGGGTGGTTAGACCTAGTGGAACCAGAGAATGTAGTTCATCCAAGCACTTTCCATGGAAGAAGCAGATAGAGCAGTGAGAGACTCAACACATCCCACCTGTGAAAAAGAGGTTGGAGGGTAGAAAATAATTCTTCTCCAACAAGGACTTGGGAATGGTTTTGAATATCAAGATTGGAAAGTGAGGACTGGGCTGCTCCCACCCAGATATGGCAACAATACACCATTTTGGGCCTGATCTGGCTCTTATAAAGGTAGAGGATAGTATGAGGAGCCAGGTACTTACTGGAGTGGTATAGGGAGCCAGTCATTTTACATGCATCATTCTTAAATAGCCTCATCAGAGAGCATACAGCCAAAATGTTGTGATAATTAGCAAAGATGAGGACAATAGTCTGAATATACATAGTGTAAATGTAATGGAATGTACCACACTCCCTATTGCATATGTGGACTGACCATATCAATAGATATATATAGTAAGCACAGGATATACCTGGCAGACTTGCTTCAGGAATTAGTTGGAGATTTGTCTCCAGCTGTGCTGGTCAAACTCTGTGCCTTTGGGCAGAGAGGAACTTAGATGAGGCTATGCCGAAGGGCAGAGCCTCGTCTGGGGTGGTAGAGAGCTACCCAAACTTGTTGCACTGATGGCACCAAACTATCACCATTGTTGATTTTCAAAAGGAAAACATTGCCCAAAGAAAAATTGCCAGACAGAATTCATGTTATTGCATAGCACAAAGGCTGGATGGATGAAGCAGGAGTTAAAGTGTAGGGGGGAAAAAGGTGTGGTCCAATCGGCCAGGTGGCCTGCTATGAACAAAAACATGCATTGCTATTATGGGGTCAGTTCAGTGCACACAGGACAGAAAACACTAAAAAAACTAGCAAGAGAAATGAACGCAATGTTAGCTGTAATTCCTGGTGGCCTTACTTTCCATCTGCAGCTACTAGATGTGAGCATCAACAAATCGTTCAAGAATAACATGCATGAAAAATGGTCTAAATGGACAGCAGAGGGAAGACATAAAATGACATCATGTGGAAGGATGAAACACCCACCAATAGTTCAAGTCTGTGAATGGATGTTGAAATCTTGGAGTGCTATTAATATTAAAATTGTTATAAAGTCTTTCAAAAAGTGTGGTATAAGTAAATGAAAGTAGAGCATAAATATAATTATTTATTTAAAAATATGATTCCATCACTACATAAGAGTTCTCATGTTTCAAAACAAGAGCCAAAAACTTCAATATAATTATTTGAATTAAATTGAATTAAAGTACCAAGCTCTGTTCCATCTTCAAGCGAAAATTTTTTGGAATCTAAAAAAAATTTCCATCTACCCCCATAATTAATACCTCAATATATAACAAGACAGAAAAAACAAATAAACTACTAACCTTTAAATAAAAATGAAGCATTAGATAAACGGTAACATATGATATAAGCAAATATTTAATTTAGTACATATACACTATTTAAAAATTACATATATGTGTGTGGGTGCAGTGTGCATGTGGGTGCATGCAGCATGTGTGCAGATGCATGCATGGGTGTATGGGTGTATATAACCTATATATATATTTAAACAGCAAAGAAAACATTCTATAAACCCAACCAACCATAATTAATACACTAAAAATAGAGAAAATAACTTTACTATTTAAGCACTAGACACAAATGTAAATGTGCCTGTGTACATGCATTTTTATGTGTATACATGTGCTGGTGTATACACAAAATTCTCAATGTCATTTGGGTATGTCTATTTTCTTTTTTGGTTCAAAAGTAAGGATAACAATGGTTAAAATGGTTGAGCTCAAGTCAGCTTTGTGCTGAGTTTGAACGACCAATTCACTTCATGAGTAGAGCTGCTGAAACACATCTGATTTATGTCACTGGAAAGTACAAAAGAGTAATTACCAAGTAGTTCACATCTTGAAGCAGGAAATGTTTGCCTTTTTATAGGCTTAAACAACCGACGTTTGATGAAACCAAGTGTAGTAATCATATTTTTGGTTCTTTTACTCTTAGCAACATGGGAAAATGTACAGGCATCCCTCACTTAATGCACATTCATTTATGTGTTTTTGATTTTTGTATACCAAAATTCGATTAGTGCATAAATAATACTCAATTAATGCAGTAAAACATTCTTCAATTTAAGCATAGTAATTGAAAATTGATTTTTTTATAGTTACCAATGTAGACATTAGCTGCACTGAGGAATTCCTGTACTTCTTTTTTTATTATTATTCATTATGATTGTTTTATTTACCAATTTTATTTCACTCTCTCACAAAAGTAACTCTCTACCATTGAGTAGACATTGTTGCCATATTTGATCTGATGCCTCTGCTATATATCTTGAGATACTCAGCAAAGCCCAAAGAAAAGTCTGTAATGCTGTTGGCATTGATCTTCAGTCACTTTTCCCACTGCTATGATGTGGTGTTCCTGTGTCTTTTCTATAAATATTTTCATAGCAGTTTTCTAATGAACTTTCATCCCAGGTACCTTGACTGCATGAATTTAAATATACTATTAGATTGGTAACTAGGTCTCACCATTTTACTATTGAAATAACTACATGTAACCATAAGTTCTATTCTAATAGTTTCTCAGCTGTGGAACTCTCTTCCAGTTTCTTGCTTTCCGGTCACCTATGATCATCAAAAATTTAAATGCAACATCATTTGCAATATATCTTCCTGAAATTGTTCTTTTATTGCTCTTTCTCCTCATTAGCATCTTCTCATTTACTTTAATGCTCAGTAACCCCTTGCATCTTAGTGGCATTATCACCTTGCTTGGGGTTAAACGATAAAAAAATCAGTGCTGCTTTAGTGGCTGTCCTACTCATCAGTGTATCCTACCACCACATTTGTATCCTACATTCTCTAATTTAAGGGGAAAGACAAAAACGAAGAAGGAAGGATGCCATTTATTGTCGTATTATAAAATTTAAAAAGATTATAAAATAAGATATCTTTAAATAGAAATATTCTGAATGCCTTTTAACATATTGAGAAAAAAGATGGGACAATGCTTTAAAAATGTAGAATACAAATGTAGTGGTAGAATAAAAGCAGAAACTGATTGGTAGGACACACACTAAAGTGGCACCAAAAAATCATTACTTTAAAAAAAATAAATATTTTCTTATTAATTTCACTGTTTCATCTTGGAATTATTTTTATGCACCTAATTAATTTAGATAAATTATATTTTTGAAGACTTATTTACGTAAATTAAAAAAAATCATTATCATTTTATGATTTTTTTTCTTAAATGCTTACACACGCAAATGAGGTTGAACACAGTCACTTAAAAGCAAGAGAATACGAATTGATTAATCTAAGGGAGATAACTCTCATCTCATTTTTTCCTCAAAAGTCGTAATCAATTTTTGATATCAATACACAGTGTGAGAAAAGAAACTGTTTGCATATAACTTATGGCTATATATAGCCAACTCAACTGTAAATTGATGAGATCTTGACCCCAGCCTAGTACAGCACTTAAATTTTAAAAGTCTAGGCACCATAGTGTAGAGCTCATCTGAACAATTACCATGAAAGTATTTATAGAAAAGACACAGGGAGGCAACTTTATGATGATGGGAAAGTGACTGAATCCGAGCTACCAGATCAGGACCAGTAATATTGCTGATTATTCTTTGGATTTTATCAAGGAGTTCAAGGTAAATGTAATGAACCCAACTTGAATTGGAACTTTGCTCTCTGATTTCTTATTCCAATCCGTTACCCATTACATCACTGTCACTTCCTAGCTTACAGCATTTGGCATTTCTAACATATACAGTGTTATTTAGATGAAAATTAATTGACCATTGAAAAAAAAGACAAAAAAAAACGTATTCCTTATTGCTCCAAAATGAAATTCAGATGAACTTCTTGTTGATTGGACAAGAATGTTTTCTCTTTTCTGATTGGTTAGAAAAGATATGCTCTGTTGCTGATTAGTTAGAAATCACATTTGATGAAATTTAATTTTTGTCAGTTGCAATCCCATTTTTTTTTATAGGACATATATATTACATTCTAAATAATGCAATACTGTCAACTACATCCTTGTATATTTGGGTTTTATATGCAAAAAATTGTAATGGCCAAATAAATATGATTTTGTAGAGATTTTCATGCATAAACTTTTTTCCAGTTGAATTTACCTTATCAAAGTACTTCTCAAGATATCTTATTCTATGGTCCTTTAGGTGTGTTTGTTGTCAAGAGCCTTACTGTGTGAGTGATGTTATTCATAATATCAGAATTGGATTGGGCCAATCAAAACACATACTTCTTGTCACTGAAGAGCTTATTCTTTTCTAGGTGCTCGACAAGCTTCTCACTGATTATGACCTCAAAATAATTACTGATGAGATTGTACTGGTAAGGGGAAGATCTCTTTTTTTCCAATTGTATTTATCTCTACAGAGCTTATTAGCAAAACAAATAGGTCACAATTTTACTTACATTCCATTGTAGTTTATGGATTGTAGTAAAGAAAATGAAAATTAAAAGTTTTTGATATTCCATTTGTATGGACGTGCTTGTAACATAGTCGTTAGTAAGTGTAATCAGCATGCAAAGTTCAAATTCCAGCAGAGGCATTTGCATTTGTTTTTGCACAAATACCTTTGGAATGTTATGAATCCATTTCTTCTTCCCCTGGCTAGGGGTGCAGGGCTGTCTGGGCTATTTGGCTTTGGCTGGTAAATCTGAATTGAAAATTGGTAAGGCATAGGGCTAGCAACACCATCTTTTAAAAACCTACTCGCTACTGACACTGCAGCAGCAACACATGACATCATGGAGTTGTGACCCAATATTCCCCTGGAAGTCTACGGTGTTAACATACAGTATTGTTGTAATGTACGCATGTTGAGATTCTGGGGAAACACCTAAACAACAGGGGTAATATGCAGAGAAGAAAAAGAGACAGGAGGTAACAAAAATAACCGTGCCTCAGAAACCACAGCAACTTGAGGAACAAAAAATACCCACGGGACCAACTTCACAAGACTCTGTGTTTTGCCAACTGCTGGTTTTGCCCCTGCTTTTATTGGCATGAGGCATCTTACAAAGGCCCAGATCTTGATCACTTGCAGAGAGGCTTGTACCTGGACATGCCAAACTGTCCTGCTGCTATTGGGAAACCCCAGATGTAACTGGTGTTGACAAACATGTCTGCATATGATCCAAGTCCTCTTTTGTGCCTGTACTAATGCATGTTTGCCACAAGCATCCATTAAATTTAGGGAAATAATAAATTGATTATATTAAAACTTTAAAGAACCCATAAATAATAGGAAATAAATTAAAATAAAAATGAAAATATTTAATTACAAAAGATTTAATGAAAGTCATAGTTTTAAATAATTTTAAACCTGATAAAATTATTTCATCAGTTTCATTTAATTGAAGACTTCTGTCATAATAATCAATCCTGACTTGGCATCTCTATTTCAGTCATTTTCTCACCAATGTAACATGGATTCCCTCTGTCTTTTCTACAAATATTTTAATGGCAATTATTCTGATGAGCTTTTCCTTGGTGCCTCAACTGCATGAATTTAAGCATTCTACTAAATTGCCAACTAACCAGATGCAATTGTATGTTCTATTGTAATAGTTTCTTTTCTCACACTTCTCACCTGAGGAACTACCTTCCAATATTTTGCTTCCCTGCCATCTGCAATATCCAAAAAGTTAAATGCAATGCTAATTGCTATCTTCTGTCTTTGTATTCTTTTATTGTCCTTTCTCCTCACTAAAGTTTTTTCATTCTCTTCCACAACCAGTAACACCCTTACGTTTTAGTGGCTTACAGCTACATCACATTGAAACACCAATTCCCTTACGCTTACTAAAGTTAAGCAATGTCAAGTTTGATTAGTACCTAGATGCATGGCTGTTTGTGAATATCAGGGGTTGTAAGCTTGATGTGCGGATGGCATAATGGATAATGGCTTGGAGAGCTGAGTTCCAATTCTCATTGAGTTCATTATATTCACTTATATGGAAATATGTTTAGGAAAGTTATGAATCTACTTCTCCTCCCTACAGTTATGGGTTAATTAGTAAGACCTGTATTACTAAACCATTATTATCTCAAAAAAATTCTTACAATCCAAAAATATTTTCTGCCTTTAAATAAACTGCAAAGAGTTCATAAGCCATAAAAGACGAATCAATCAATATTGTGTCTTAGTGGCATTATCACCTTCCTTAGGGTGAAATGATTGAAAAAATAAAAAATTTAAATATTTCTTGTTTTTAATTGTTTCACCCCAAGCAAGGCGATAATACCACTAGAATGCAAGGGGTTACAAGGAGTAAAAGTGAAAGAAAATGGGGAGGATGAAAATGGGGAGGATTAAAAAAAGGACTAAAAAAGGAACAGGATTCAAGAAAACAGAAGATGGCAGTTGACATTGCATTTAAATTTTTGAAGATTGTAGTTATCAGAGAAGCAAGAAATCAGAAGGGAGTCTTACAGGTCAGAAGTGAGAGAAAAAAAACTGTTACAGTAGAAGTGGCGTTTGCATTTAGCTAGTTCAACAGTAAAAACATTGAGACCTAGTTGCCAATCTAGTGGCAGGCTTAAATTCATGTAGATGGGGTACCAGGGGAAAAAGCTCATCAGATCAGTTGCCATTAAAATATTTGTAGAAAAGATAGAGAGAAGCCAATCACAGTGATTGAAGTCTAGATGCTGAGTCGGGATAAATACAAAGGCTTTAATGAAAGCCATAATTTAAAAAATATAAATTAGTAAACATATTTTTCAAGATAAAATTCTTTTATCAGTTTCATTTACTTAAAGACACTTGTCAGAAAAAAATGAATTTAAAATAAAAATCATTCAAGATACGTAGAGCGAGGTAATAGTTTCAATAGCTCTAAAATCTGAAGACAAGATTTATTAAATTCACAGTTTAACAAGAGTTATCTACCTTACAATTAATCTCCGGTTATGATTCTCAGCTCTCATTTTCATTGCATCTTATCGAAACTATTACTATATCACTGAGCTTCTTCAGGTGGATATTTGTAAAAAAAAAAAACAAAAAAAAAACTGGATAATTAGAACAAAAAATAAGCAGTTTTTACCAAAATTTCTTTGTCAATGTATACACACAATAATTTGAATATACATAAATTTCAGTTAGTGTATATCTAGACCCTGGATTCTCAAAGTGAGCAATACTGCTCACCTGGGAATGATGGAAAGATTCAGTAGCATGATGAGAAAAAGTAAGCTGTCAGTTAAAAAAAAAAAATGTGTGATAATGACATAGCAGGGTTAGCATTAGAACCAAGTAATAATTTTTCTATTTTTCTTTTTTTTACAAAATCTGATGAAATCTAAATCATTTACCCTTGAAGAACATGTATGCTTTACAAAGAATAATATTAACATAAGAGTTATACACGAACACATTTTTTAATCAGTATCTCTCCATGCAAGGCAGTAAAGCCAGTAAGACACAAGGAGTTACAGGGTGTGGAAGAATTAGGAATAGAAACATTAATAATGAGCAGGAAGATAAAAGAGTAATCAGGAGGGTAGAAGATATTGATTGAATTTGCATTTAAATTTTCGCAGATTAAAGTTGGTTGGAAAGCATGAAGCCAGAAGCGAGTTCCACAAGTGAGAAGTGTGAGAAAAGAAACTGTTTGCATATAACTTATGGCTATATATAGCCAACAACTGTAAATTGATGAGATCTTGACACCAGTCTAGTACAGCACTTAAATTCTAAAAGTCTAGGCACTGTGGAATCTCCCACAACACAACCAGCCTTACCTCTTTGTAGGAAATGCACTCTTCCTATCTGGTAAGCCAAATTCTAATTTCAAACAATATAACAAGTATCCATTGGTCAATCACCTCCAATCTGGCTTGCTGATTGGTCAGTTCCGACCAATCAAACCGCCTGCATGCGACCAATCTGTTTTCCCGCTCATATGCTGGGAGCCACTCAGCCATTATATACACCGAACACGTGTTGAACTTTTTGGAGAAGACGAGTAGTAGTTACCAAGTTTCAAGATATAACCTTCACCGACTCCCGTCTTAGTCATTGCTGACCAGACGTTAAAGATAATTACCAACATTCATGAACTCTGAAATCAATTCTGAACTTTTACCAACTTTGCAAACTCACAATTCGAAACTTTATTCTTCTAAATTACAAGTTCAACATTACAGTAAAAGGTAAATTACTTCTTAATATGAACTCTGTTACAAATATTCCAAGTTAAAGAGACACGACTCGGTCCTACCTTTTCAGTTCACATTAATGTAATCAACATTAATAAATCTATTGTTACGTTATAAAACAATTCAGTTGAATTTTGTATTTTATTTTGATGTTAGTGGAAACAATTAATTGACACGCAACCTATTCTCAACAATTATTACTACATAATTAACCCATCCACTACAGCACCATAGTGAAGAGCTCATCCGAACAATTACCATGAAAGTATTTATAGAAAAGACACAGGGAGGCAACTTTATGATGATGGGAAAGTGACTGAATCCGAGCTACCATATTAGGACCAGTAATATTGCTGATTCTTCTTTGGATTTTATCAAGGAGTTCAAGGTAAATGAAATGAACCCAACTTGAATTAGAACTTTGCTCTCATTCTGATCCATTGCCCATTACATCACTGGCACTTCCTAGCTTACAGCATTTGGTATTTCTAAACAGTCACCCATCTAGTTACTGACCAGGCTTAGCTTCAGTGTTCGTACAAGAACCAGAGTTTCCACATGATATGACCATAAGTCTTTTCATATAAGGAAACAGATGTTTGATTTTGCTTTCTATGTTTTGTGTCTATTCAGGATGTAGGCAATCATGGCTCTCCACAACTTCTTAACCTTTGTGGCTCTTTGTAAGATTTTTTTCACCATTCCTCTCACTCCATTCTGCCAACAATTTACACCAACTTGTTTATGTAAATGGTTGCTGTTTCCCTCTGTACTTCTTGCCTTCAATATGTCCTATGAGTGTTAAATACTCCAAGCCCTCTTTCCTCATTATGTATCCTAGAAATTTCAATTGTCTCTTTCTGATTCTAAAGCATCCTTTTTGTATTCACTTCTTTGTTATTCACATGTTCAGAACATGGTATTCTCAGCATGCTTCTGTAGAACTATTTCTGAATGTGTGTATTTGAATGTTTTCAACCATCATTGTTTGGATATATTTATGGGATTTTTGTGGATAGCTTACAACAGATGTAAGACCACATTCAGGAATAAATAAATTGGGCTTGTATTTTGAAACATTTATTCCAAACCATAAAGATATTTTATTTAAGCAACTCATGAATCAGTACATCTAAAGACCTGTCTATATTTCTGTGATGAACTATTGTAACTATCTACACTATTTAAATTATTTGGACTGTTGTCCTCATCTTTATTGCCATATTCATGGTGTTTTGGTCATTGTATGCTCTAGCCTTCTTCCAATGATATTTCTTGGAATTTCAACAAAGAACATCACTGGAAAATACAAAAAATTAAGGAATCAGTGCATATGCTAGGCTACAAAAATCTTCTAAGCTGGCTGAGCATAAAATAGAATATGGGAACTAGTATTACAGAGAGCTAGAGAAAAATCAACAACAAAAAATTGTTATATGAGCTTTGGTAAAAGATGGCTGGTGAGATATTAGGTTTATAAGTTCCCAAAATTCATTTGCCAATGTCTCCAAGAACACAAGCATTGGTTGATTGATCCAAAAGTGACTTGGCCACAACAGAGGGAACAAAAACTATCAAGGGGAAACATGAGATATCCAAAGTGAAATTAGAACAATCTACCTCCATGGACTAAATAAAGTGTTTGGGTCTAAATTCCAAGAAATATCATCTGAAGAAGTCTAGAGTGTACAACAGTTGAAATGTTGCAAAAATGGCAATAAAAATGAGGACAACAGTCTGCATAATGTAAATAGTGACAATACATCAAAAGATTGAAATGATAATATTTCAAACACCAAATGCTATGATGAAAAAAAAAAGAATAAAAATATAACTAAGTTTTCAAGAATTTCAAACTTGTTCACTCCCACCAGGTTTTTCTGGTTTAGGGGGTGGCTAGACAGCAGGATTAAAAACCTGTCAAAGGGTGGATGAATCTGTTCATGAGATCAAGAGCCATCCAAGCACAGGTATGGGGGTGTAGAAATATCTGGATTAGTGTCCACTGGGTCCCTTAGCCTTTGTTAAGATAATCAACTAGCAGGAGGAAAACTCTGATGTAACACTTTCTCCACTTTAATAATTCCAGGTACAGGCATTATTTAATATTATAAGTCACACCTGAGTTTGGCAATACCTTGTGATGGCCATATTATTCATTGTCAAGTATGGCCATCACAAAGATTGTGCTTTACCAAAAAAGAAAAGCAAATGACCAGGGTATTTCTGGAAGATAATGCTTTTAAGGCAAGCAGTCTTTGTAATTATAATGCTTACTATCAGGAGATAGACTATTATTAACAACAAATAAAATTAAATGTTTAACTTATTTGTTGCTAGTCTGGCTTTTATGAGATGTAACCACTGCAAAACTTAGACTAGGAGCAGATAAAATGAACATTTAATTTTATTTTTTACAAATATATATATATATATATATATATATATATATATATATATATATATATATGTATGTGTGTGTGTGTGTGTGTGTGTGTGAATGTCACTGTGTCACACTTTTTCAACCTTACTCTGAGAGGGTGTAGGCCAACATATCATACCATTTTGGAATCAGGCTGACTCTGTGAGCAAATTAAAAACATTCCAAGCCAGATCCAGACTCACAATCCTGAAATTTTGGATTCTCAAGTTTTCATGACTGCAATTGTTTTCAGTGATTTTTTTTTTTACATGCTTTTTCACAACAAATTTTTTGTATGGTAACAATTTTTATAACTTGGATATAAATTTGGGAATAATCAAAATAAATTGTGAAATCCAGCGAATGTCACCCATAAAATAAAAATAATTGTTTGTATGGAAAGTAAGGACCTACATACATCAAACTGTGTTTAAATCAAGTGGCAGCAGGAGAATTATCATTGGACTTTTAAAAGTTAAGTTTAAATATTAATGCAATACTTAAATGCAGTGATCAATTTTGAGTTCTGTAGTTTATCATTGCCTATCACATCTACTTCTCCCTACCTATTGTGATGAAGGCCCAATCAATAGGAGAAGGGGAGGAATATTGTTGGAATTTAATTTGAGAACAATATTTTCAGTTCACATTCTAGCTATTTTTTCTATCCTCACTCCAACCTTTCTTTTTACTTTCAAAACCAGCTCCCAAAGCCTTGATTCTTATCAGAGATAAGAATATATTTTTTGACTAATGAGAGAGCTGGAAAATATAAAAAGGAATTCCACCACCATTATTCTTTCCCTGATGCCATAAAGTCTGGGGGAAACCTCACAGCTTGTTCGCTCCAACCTGTTTTCATTACTTGCAAAACTGGCTCCCAAAGCCTTGATTCTTATCAGAGATAAGAATATGTTTTCTGACCAATGGAGGAGCCAGGAAAGTTGTATAATGATTTTGGAGGGAAAAGTCCCCAATCCTTCTGAGCTTCCCAAATCTCCATAAATTTGGAGAATCTACACCTATTTGGCAGTGAGAATTTGGCCCACCGTCTGCAAGGTCAGTGATAGGGATCTCCAATCAACTTCAGAACCACTTTCAACCAAAGAAGAACTACCTACTAAAGGGCTGTCAAGAATGAACATCGGGCCACAATTCAGGACCAATTGAAAGCTGCATCTCTTCACCTCTCCTTCTGTCATGCCCACTGGACTTCTGTCGTCAACCTACGCACTCACTCAACTGCAAGATTCCTATATCTACCAACAATTTTCTAATCTGCAAGAACTTTGAAGAAATCTGTGAGTGTTTCTAACCATTAATAAAATTCTACTTGCTTAAAGAACTTTTAGGTGCTCAGAGAAATATTTTGAGCAAGCCTTTTTTCTGTTATGAACATTTTTCTCTTCCCTTAAAGGACATTTTCTTTTTCCTTTATTTTTCTCCTAATTGTCATTAACCCTTTACCCATTTTTTCTGTATATGTAAATAAACACTTTCTTCTTTTATTGTTACACACTGAGCAGGAGTTTTTTTGTTATTCGTCTGCACCTAAAAGAGAATTTGTCCGCTCTAATCTTGCTGTTTTTATTCATGTTTTGTCACAATTTTTAACCTCAACCCTTTGATGCAGGAAAGCTGGGACAAATTTCCCTGCAATATAAAAACTCACATGTCAGTCATTATTATGCACCAAAAGTAACTGCTGACAGTATTGGAACGGTGAAACATTACTTTAGTTCAATAAAGTCCTAAAGGATGAAATGCATGACACAAAACTTTGTCATACATTTGCCTAATACATAAATACTATATGAACCGGGACACAAATTTACTGAAGAAGTCTTAAAAATTAATGCACTTTCTATAGATTTTTAAATTAATAAGTTATTTTTCATTTTAATTAAAACTGAATTCTTTTAGTCGACATTATAGACAGACTCATTACATTGAAATGAATTTATCTATCACATGGAATTCATAAGATCATATTTTCTCAAAGTCTATTGCCACTACATGAAAAATTCATTTAGCCAGTTAGGATATGATTTTAAAGTAGCCACTTTCCTATATTCATTTTTATGACTTCAGACTTTTAAAGAGTTTCAGTTTTAGAAAGTAGGTCAGTAGCTCAGACACTGCCTTTAACAGGAAACATATTTAGTTTCCATCTGATTGGAGGTCATTACATGTCAGAGATTTTTGCTTGACATTTTTGCATTGAGTCCAAATTCCTTTCACTTGCAGCAAAATGACTCTGCTTCTTCACATTTATTTATCTTTTATATCACCAACATATCTTTTCCATTCTTGCTAGGTCTCCTCGGGCCAGCAGTGTGCAGAAGTGGGGTGCAGAATGTGCGATGGCCTCAGGCATCCTATCAAAGAGTGAAATAAAAATTTTCTTTTTGAAATTTGAAATTATCTGTTTACTTTGTTATAGAAATGCCCTACAGTCCCAGAAGCTGGTGTGAATGTGGACAATGTTTTGAAGTGAGACCAGAGTAGGCACCCCTGCTCGAGTCTTAGGGGCATACAATCAAGGATTTTAGTGGATACCTGCATTTGAGTAGATGCTCTGTTTTATCATAAACAGTATTTATTTCATCTACTGACCTGTGCACTTGAGAAGACACACACACACACACACACACACACATATATTATATATATTTGTGTATTGAGACAGCAAATTCTCTTTTAGGCATGTCTGATTGAATAAATTACAGACAATATGTCTGCTAATTTTTAACAAAATCCATTCATACTCACAAATAACCTTCTGTGTATTGATGTTAAAGGATGAGAGAAATGTGGCATAGATGTTTAGTAATCTAAATTTATAATATATCTTATATATATGCAATATAAATATATATATGTATGTAATATATATATGTATGTATATATATGTTCTATACATGTAATATATATATATATATATATATATATTCATCAACATGTTTTGCTGTATCACAGCTCATCAGTGAGACTATATAGTCGATTGCTTCAAACCAAGATTGAAACCTGATCAATTTGACATGTCAGAGATTCTACCACTAAGCTATTGGTGTATGGAAGAGAAAAGGAAATTTCAATCTATTATATACATGATGTATACAAACGCCAGTAGTCAATGTGATACATATGTAATATGTATATATATACATGTTATATATATGTAATACACACACACACACATATATATATATATATATATATAAAATGACATGATATATCATTTTATATATCAACAAATAGTATTTAGAAAAATATGACAAACTGGAAAAGTTTATGTGACATGTTTCATCCAATGGGATTTTATCGGGACAGGGCGTTGTTGATGTTGCCAAGTCTACACATATATATGATATATATATATATATATATATATATATATATATATATATATATATATATATATACTATATGTATTATATATATTACATATATATCACGTCAAAAAGTATATCATTGTCTGTCTTGTATGTATCTCTTTGAATTTCATTCTTTAATCATTTTATTTACCTATTCTTTTTATTTGGTACTAAATTTTTCTTTTTTTAATTTTTTTAGTTGAAGTGAATTAATTCTGCCCCCTTTTTGAAAACTTTGCTTGAATATTAAATCTTTGATTTTTTTTCTGGCTCATTCAAGTATTGGACGTTATTTTTATACATTGCCTCACAGACATGGAGTGTCGTTTTCAACGGGGAGTTAATGCTGGCACTTAAACTAAGTTGAAATCTTATTTTTTAGTTTCAACACTGGATGCCATGCCTTGTTTATTTTTTGTTTGTTTGTTTTTTTGTTGTAATAGGAGTAGATAAGCTTTGTTGTCACCCAGTCAGTACTCCTTCCCACTCTCTTGAACAGGAGTAGAGGCTCATCCCTTGTTCCCTGTTTAGGAAGGGGTTCTGAGATCTTTTCCTTTTCTTTAGCCTCAGTAGTAGTGCTGTCATGAATCCCTTGTGCTGTATGCAACATCTCTTCATATTGAGCGTACTGGGTTGGTAGTTTTCTGGTTGCTGTTGCCGATTGGTAATTAGGAGCCCGAATTCTTGCGTAGCATCTTGAGGGGCTGCTCTGATCAACAGTTGCATAATATCAGGATTCTTGCAGTGCCATGTCATGCATGGAAGAGTGTCTCTGCTTGCACCTCCAGCAGGCAACCCTGAAGCCACATTATGTTGCCGTCTGTGCCAGTTCCTTTCTGCACATGTCAAATATGATGACTGTCTGCTACTATTACATTAGGCCTTTTCCTTACCAACATAACTCAACATGACCATAAACAACCAAAAATATAAAACTAAACCAGCTCAAAAAAATCACCTAAACCCTTTAAAATTTCCTTCTCCAACATCCGTGATATTCGTACCAATTTCTGCAGTGTGGAATCATTCCTCTTCAAAAAGTCTCCTGATATACTAGCTCTTTGTGAGACTAACCTTAATTCGTCAATCCCCTTCTCTGATTTCTCAATTCCCGGCTACCTTCTTCTCCTTAGAAAGGATCCTAAAATCCACATGCATGGTCCGAGAGTTTATGTTCATGATCATCTCCCACTGGCTAGAGAACTCTATTTTGAATCTCCAGATTATTCGTATATGTATCTTCATCTATCTCTCCTCAATTCAGTAAGATATCTCTTCTTCTTTACCATTTCACTTCCTCTCAAGACTGTTGTGTACTCGATAGCATTTCTGATAATATAGACAAAGCCATCTTTCTACATCCATTTGCAAGCATATTCATGTTTGATGACTACTGACTTTGGTGGCATCCAAACCCTTAACTTTTCAATCACTCAATCACTCACACAAGTGGTTGACTTTCCTACTCATTTCCCCAGCAACCCAGATGGTAATGCTTCCCTTCTCAATCTCTGTCTTACCTCCGTCCCTGATTCTTATCACGCTACACAGCTCTGCCTTCTTGGCAATGCTGATCACTGGTGTCTGTTATCTTCTTCTACTCCCCCTCTAGCCATGAACCTCCTACTAACAGAATATCTTTCTGTTATCAACGCTCAGACTGGGCCTCGTTCTGTGATTTCCTTTGTGACGTCCCTTGGAATGTGGGTTTTAATCATCCTGTACAAAAATGTGCATCTGAGGTCTCCAAGGTAAAAACCGGCATTGAGGCTTTCATCCGAGCAATACCAAGTTAAATTTGTATGTGTGTCTCTGTCTATCTTTCCTCAATTCAGTAAGCTACCTCTTCTTTCTCTATCATTCCCCTTCCTCTCAAAACTGTGCTGTACTCAATAGCATTTCTGATAACATAGACAAGGCCATCTCTCTACATCTGTTTGCACACATATTTATGTTCAGTGATTTAATGCCCAACATACCATGTGACTTAAACACTCTGTTACCGACCTCACTGGCATCCAAACCCTTAACTCCTCATGCAACTTCTTGGCTTTCCTACACATTTCCCCAGTAAACCTGATGGTGACACTTCGCTTCTCAATCTCTGTTTTACCTCCATCCCTGATTCTTGTCTCACTATGCAGCCCTGCCCTCTTGGCAGTAATGTCTATTAACATCTCATTCACTCCCCCTCCAGCCAAGAACCTGTGCAGACTGAGACTTGTTCTGTGATTTCCTTCATGATGTCTCTTGGAACGTGGTTTTTAATGACCCCATTCAAAAATGTGCATCTCTTCTTTCTTTACAATTTCCCTTCCTCTCAAGACTGTTGTGTACTTGATAGCATTTCTGATAATATAGACAAAGCCATCATGGATGTAGAGAGATGGCTTTGTCTATATTATCAGAAATGCTATCATTAAAAACCATGTGTAAAAGCTTGCATCAAGGCTTTCATCCTAGCAAGAAAATACAATGTTAAATTGCACTCATATCCTTGGTTTTCAGCTGCTTGCTCAGCTACTATAGCCCATAGGAATCACTTATTCTGTGTGTACTGGAACAACATGTCTGATTGCAACAGACGTCTCTTTCTCTCTGCTCGTAATGAGTGCAATCGTGTCCTCAATGAAGCAAAATTACTATTTTCTGATAGAATAAAACAACGTATTATATCTCACAAGTTTGGTTCTAAAGATTATTGGTGGCTGTGCAAGAGTGTGATGAACAAGAGAAAATCCATAATCCTTTCTCTATTCAATCAGTTTGAAGTCCTAACTTCCACAGCTGATAAGGCTGAATGCTTTGCTCAGAAATTCTCATCCAGCTCAACACTCGACTTGTCCAGAGTACCCATTCCTGATTTTCCCCCTAGAACTGAAGCTCTATTGAGTGAGATGAGCATAACCTTGTCTTTGATATTGGATATCATCTCTAAATTAGACTCTCCTTAAGCAAGCTGTGGTGATGGGATATCAGCTGTAGTCCTAAAAAAATGTGCTCCTGAGCTGGCTCCAGTTCTCTCCAAACTATATAACTATTGCCTTGCTGACTCTTGCTTTCCAGCTTGCTAGAAGTCCTCATCTGTTTTTAAGAATTTTGGAGACCTTTGTTATCCACCAGTCTCCTACCACTGTTTGGCAAAGTCTTCAAGGCTTTAATCAATACTGAAGTGGTTAAGCCACTTACCTCCCATGATCTACTTTCTGACAAACAATATGGTTTCCACTTTGCCCGGTCTACTGCTGATGTGCTTATGGCCATAACTGAATTTGTATACCAAGCTCTTGATAATGAAGGCAAAGCATGAGCTGTGGCTCTAGATACCTGTAAGGAGTTTGGTAGGGTTTAGCATGCAAGCATTCTACATAATCTTCAGGGAAAATGTATTACAGGATAATTTTTTGATTTAATCCAATCATCCCTGTCAAACTACGAAATTAAGTTCATCCTAAATGGGTTCTCCTTCAGATCCTTACATTCAAACACTGGCATTCCCCAAGGCTCAATCCTGGGCCCTAAACTGTTTCTGATCTTCATTAATAATCTTCCTGACGTCATCTGTTCTCAATTAGGCATCTACGCAGATGACATTACCATTTACTCCCATTTCAATAATACATCCGGCATTGCTGACAAAGTTAACCAGGTCATTGGTCTAATTTCCCTCTCTGTGGCTAATCAGGTGAAATGCTTTAAAAAAAAATCTTATATATATACATATATATATATATATATATATATATATATATATATATATATATATATATATATATATATATATATATATATATATATATATATATATATATATATATATATATATATATATATATATATATATATATATATATATATATACATATATATATATATATATATATATATATATATATATATATATATATATATATATATATATATATACATATATATATATATATATATATATATATATATATATATATATATATATATATATATATATATATACATATATATATATATATATATATATATATATATATGCATATATATATATATATATATATATATATATATATATATATATATATACAATATATATATATACATATATATACATATATATTGATATATAATTAGTGCAAAAAAACAAAAATATATTCAATATTCTTAAAAGATTTAAAATAAAAGTTAAGCATATATATATATATAAATATTTAATGCCTTCAAATCAACTTGATAAGTTTATTTTAAAAAAACAAAATAATATTTTGAAATTTTATAACATGATGTTTTTTTAAATAATTATAATATATATATATATAATATAAATATAAAGTACAGAATTGTTAAAAATCCATAATTACTGTAATTATTGAACAATATAGTTCATGCCACTTTGACAGAAAATTTATATATAAAAATATATTCATCACCATATTTATAAAAATGGCAACTGTAAAAATTTAAAATCAAAATAGCCATTTTTCAAAACAATAACTCATTTCAACAGCATTTTGATTTTTATATTTTCGTTAGTCCTCTTATTACTTGAAAAAACAAAAACAACATCTATTCCATACCTGAAGATGTCTGTAGGAACAGACGAAAATAGTAAAATAAGAACTAATACAGCTGAAATTTTAGAAACAAGGATCTTTTCATTTATTAGGAGGTTTTTATATTATTTGAATTCGATGATGGATTTATTAAATCATTAACCTTTGTATTTGTTTTTGTGTGAATAATTATGAATATATATATATATATATATATATATATATATATATATATATATATAATATCATATAGAATATATATAAAATCCATATATTACTGTTTTATTGAACATTTTTATAGATTCATTTAAGCAAATGTGTTTATGATAAACAGTAAAATTTATGGCAGCCGAGTAAAAAAATTTTCATAGAAAATTCATCACCGGAATATTTGTACATTTGCCTTGAACTCATTGACGTTGAACCTTATGGTAACTGATTTTAGGTTTATAAAAAAATCTTTAAAATCAAACTCAAGTCCATTTCTTAACATATAGACGTCATGGAAGATTGTTATGTAAGTGCTCCAAAAACAATAACTCATTTCCAATAGTTATTTTCGGAAACATTTTAATACATATTTAAAGCGTTTAAATCGTTGTCCTCTTATTACTATGAAGATCTGTAAAAAAACAAGAACAACATCTATTCCATATAAAAATAACAACTGTTTTGTAAAAAATGTCTATGTTAATAAAACAGACGAAACCTTTTATTTAAAAATAAGCCATTTTTTAATTTACAGCGTTGAAATTTATAGAAACAAGGATCTTTTAGTTTAAAAAGTATAACGGATTCGGAGGTTTTTGTATATTATTTGAATTGTTTTGCCTTGATGATGGATTTCCAGAATGCCAATATAAATCCATTAAC